>LUCH01000826.1:1564-42681 GCA_013368495.1 Paragonimus heterotremus | reverse complement strand
GTGTTATCGATCGCTTGAAGGTCAGAGCAATCTGATTGGCCGACTGCATGGCTCACTTGCATTCGATTGGACACAACACTGTGTAACAGAAATATTGTCTTCGATAAAAAAAAACACTGGTTTCTTTATTCCTGGTAAACCTCCGTATTTTAGATAGCTTGGACATACACCATAACCTGTCCTGGAAACCTTTATAACCTGGTTGGACGCGCTTAAAATTATGTAGTTATTCCCCATCATCTGATGATCAGTCAAAATGTGAATATAACGACGGACTATTTTCATTGGCAGAAATAGCAACAGCAAACAAATTCCTTCTGTTATTAGCGTGTTATTAGACTGTCGTTACATGCGTGGTTGATCGATTTGAGCGTTTCAAGTCGGTTTAGTTTGAACAAGATATATATCAGAGCTCAATTTTCGCATTTAGATAGACCGTTCTACAAACTCCTTTCAGAAAGAATGACACACACAAATAACGCAGATTAATAGTGCATGCCTTTTCTCCGGGCAAGATTTAAACGTGGTCTACATGCTTGTAAGACAAGTCTGTTTACCTCACATTCAACCTCACAGCCGGATTCGTGTGTAACCGTTTGAGCTAAGTTCGTATAGCTGAACGCCTATGACAGTATCAAAAAGAATATTGGAACATCCTAGAGATGACTTGATAGACCGGATTTGATGCTGGGCTCAGCTGATATAGTTTGCACGCAGGAGGTCTAACTGTTGCATCAAAATTTGTTTTTGTTTTATGTATACAGTATGATGCAACATACGCTCAACTTAGTAACTATGAATGTTCGGCCAGTGATTCAAAAGTGATGAACCCAACCGACGTATGTGCCTCGTGTCTAACACATTCCTTGTGAGCGAGTTGCTAGAATTAGAGCTTCGAATGTTCTGTAAACATGTATGCTGATGACCGCCCAGCCTAGAGGATAAACATCTCTTCGTGTGACCGATGTAAGCTACCTCGCAGATGCATCGATATTAGTGAATTAAGTTAGACTTGATAAAAGAAGCAATTTATCCGTGAAACGGAGAGTTGTTTTCGTTGAACAATGATCGACAGTACTGAGGATACGTCAGTCGAAACTGAAGCGCCTACGCGACGCCCTTCCCAATGGAAAGTTTCATCACCCTTGCGAGGTGACAACTACGATCCTCGCTTTTCTGTGTGCTTTGTATTTTCCGTTAATTCTCGTTGGACAACTGGTTCTATTTAAAATAATTTGTAGCATACATTACTTATGTGCTTCTCGTTGCGACAGGTACACAGACCAACAGTATAAAGCTGTAAGGGAGTCCGTTTTTGCCGTCCAAACCAACTCCTTCCACCAGAAAATGATTTCATTCAATCAGAATGAACGGAACTGTCCATAACAGTCGACAGGTAACCTTGGCTGTATTTTTACCTGTCCGAGATTTATTCCGCTATGCTTATTGGTGGCTTAGTGACCTTAACTATTACTTTCGGTAACTGTCCTTCGGCGTTTTGTTTCGAGAATGTTTTTAGGTCGCTATGTACCGTGAAATTACCTTGTAATTTCCTTTGTGTCCCACACCTTGTTCGAGAGGAACAAACCTGCTTTCTGCACCCGTCTTCTGGGATGCTTTGAGAGCAATTACGTATTAATTATTACGGGAAGAATCCGGTTTCTGTCAAACGCATTACTGTATCGTGAACAAATCAGCGTATTCTTTCGAGGGTTTACAATAACAGTTCACTAGAATAAGCTTACAATGACCACAGGAGTTTGTGGAAAACAGACCCTTCATCAAACTGTTCTGTTCCCGGGTTATGAAGATATCCAGAAAATGCGGCTTTTTGCACCTCATCTATTTATATCATGAGAGAGATGCATAGATGTTAAGTGTCTTGTATTTTGTCATAAAGTGCGGTTGAGCTTAGTTTCTAAACGATTCTAAGTTATTTCTATATAGCTAGGATTTTAGCAGTGTAATGGCTGAATAAATTGCCATAGAATCAGATGTCTCTGATAACAAAACTCGGCAGTTTGCAGAACAATATGAGTTAAAGTCTTAAAATATGCCTGGATATGATTCAATGAACTTACTGCGGTTAATATATCTTTAACCATCCATATATAACCAAATGTTTTTGTACTTCCGAGGTGTGGTTCCCACTTCAGCTGTTCACCAACTTTCATCACTGTGGAATTGGTATCCACCACTATTACGAAGAAATTCGAAGTAAAACAATGTTTCACAAGAAAATGATCAATAAATAAACACATGTTCAGGGTACACTTTGTGCGTTAATTCTGATCAGCAGATAACCTATGAGGAGATTCGATAAAGGTGTATCACTTACACTTTCCTACAACCTATTTCACTGAGATTCAATGACACTCTCGATTCCCAAACAGTTAAAGTTACCAAAATTTCGTAAAACATCGATGATCACTCAAAGACATATTAATCACATCAGCTAGTACAACAAAATATCCCATCTGTAAAGAGTGTCGTACTGATAAAAGTCAAAAATTTTAGGAGACGCATCTCCTAACGAAGCAGCAAAGGCAAATCACGTCATATCGACTGATCGACCCAACTTCGAAGGAATTGATATATTTTACTTCACTCAGCTAATCAATCTCACCCAGTTAATCAGATTGCGACTGCGCGATTGAACGTATGTACGTTATCTAAACTGTTTTCTCCCATTCACTTTATGACGCCCCCTATAACGTGATTTGTTCTAACGCTTTGACTGCCAGATATGATCGTCTCGGTCGATTGGCTGTGCATCTTGTCGGCCATGTATGGTACTCATTTCGCCCTATAAATTGAGCGCCTCTATCGCCTAATTCTGACTCGTCTCATCCTCCCAATAACCGCTGTTGCCGCACCTATTCTCTTCCTCGGTTCTGGGTCAAGCGATTGAGCGAGTACCAAAGGGACGATCCAATAAAATCCAGCAGATGAATCAGCTATAAACAGCCAGACAACTGTATCTAATGAACATAAAAAATGTGGACCCATAAATCGGTATATGTTGTTTCAAAAGTGTATTCGTCAGTTCCTCAAAAACGTGATTCGATCAGTTAATGATATTTCGAAAATTCCGCCGTTACGTACACTTCAGATTCGACCCCAATCCCGATGGATTGCAGAGATTATATGCGTTCGCAAGTTGGATACTATGAATGACACATGAAGATTGGTCATTGTCAAAGGAATGTTTCTTTCCCGCAGCGCAATAGGGTCTTTGGTTTGCTTAAATCGCGCGAACATTCCCAGTGTAGTCATAAAACATACCATGTAGCGAACAAGCTAGTTTTCAGTAATTCATCATCAGGCTAAATACATCACATCTATATCACACATTTTACAGAGGAATCATTAAAGGGGGTAAATGGGGAGCGGGTGTTTCTTTCTAAGAAATCCAAAATAATACTGGTTGGTTGTTCCTTGCTTGATATTTTTATGCATCGTTGTTTTTCCGCAACAATTGGACGGGATGGTTCCATCTTTCAAGTGTATAAAACGGACAATTTGAGTTTAGAATACTCATGGTAATTTGTGAGCACTTCGGAAGTTATTTACTATAATGAACGTCACTCTTACTTTGTCTCATTTTAATTGAGTATTTGTGGAACCACTTTAGCGGAAGGTAGGTGAGAGATTACCTTGCTGTTAAGTATCGGGAGAAACGGTAGCTTTCAAAAAAAGTGGCATAGTTTGTTACAATGTTTGATCAATGAAACTGTCCAGGGTGACCATTATTAAAGACAAGGAAGCTTGCTGTCATGTTGCTCTTTCTATTTCTACTTGCGAAAAAGATTTTGAGCACAGATTATGCCTGTTGGTCATTCATTTGAATACTAGTTTGTATCTAAGCAAACGTAAACGCTTTAAAGTGTATACATCTTATGGTGTATTTCACCCCAAGAAACACTTCCACTTTTTTTTCCATTAGACGCAAATTCACCTAGTTTTTTCTCAGTGCCCCATGATGTGTTTGGCAGTTGCAAATGTCGAACTCATAGTTGTGTTTTCCCTCTCATCTATCCGTAGTAAACGAGACCGTTGTTGCAGGTTCGTGCTAATCCGTTTTGTCCAAATACTATTTGTCCTGCAATGCAATTTAATGTTTCTAACCTTCAGCAAACTAACATGCCAAACAGTCCCGTACAGACTTTACTGGAATTAAACTTTTACCCCAGCAGGAGATATACTTACTGATTGCCAAATCTGATAGGTAACCCGGAGGTGAGAACTTGTCAAACAAGTTGAAATTAACACTGGATTGATACCTGTTGATCACTAAGCACATGTGAGCGTGGTCAAACTTCCAGTTATGACAAATTGGTTGTGCTTAATACGCAGTCAGTGAAGTAGCAGTCAACATGGTTGGCTCATTAAAGCGTGGCAGAAAGTGATATCGCAATCTTATCAATAATATGTGCTACTTATAAGCCATAGGAAAAACGGAGCTCAACTTGAATGCCTATTTTCAAAATAAGTCAGCTGAGATGTTTGTCTAAACCTACCGTTAAATATAAAGCTGTTTTCAGTGTATATCAACCAGATCCCGACTACCCATCAGTAAACACGGCTCTGACTTCGGTGACCGAAGACTAATCTCTCACGAATAGCAGGGAATTTCGGTTTTATACATATTAAATATCACTCACAATTGACCGCAGCTGTCGCACTCGTACGGACTTTCAAGTCAGGTCCCTTCGAAAAGAAGCATACTGCTCGAGTTTCACTCTTGTTAGAGTTTGTCAGTAGTGCGTATCCTTACCACGGAAGGGGTCAGAACTTTGGCCATGCTTTCACGAGGTAACCATGTTCACCAGTGCCCTACTGATCTACACATTACGTATGAAAGAGTCATCATACGTGAACGCTCATTTACATTCACCTGAGTGGTGCTAAGATTTCTCTTGCATGTCCTCACTGTTAACAACTCTGTTGCTGACTTCACATTAGGCACACACTGAATTGTCTTATCTGCAATTTTGGTCATTTTCGCTCATAATTACTCACTTTGTCTGAAAGTCTCGATAAGAGTTAAAGTTACTTCTTATTAACTCCAGTGGATGACCCCTAGATTTGTACTTTTCATTCAAATCGAATTTTAATTCAACCACACGAATGTTAGAAAACTGACGACCACTCGTTCCAGAGTGAAAATAACTCGCAATTGACTCTACCTTTCATATACAGGTAGATTTTCCGATCAATTTCTTTCTACTGAACATTAAATCCGAAGTTGTGTTGATTGGTTTGTCTGTAACTTACACTATAGATGAATCCATCCGACAGAACATCAGTGACTTATCTTCACGGCTCTCGCATTAAAGTCAAACAGAAGTTTCTGTTGTGAACATTCCCGAATATTAAAAAGTGGTGAGGTCCAAGTTCTACAATCAGGTAGATGTACAGCCTCAGAAATACTGTGGAACGTTCACAGAATGACAGTGGCTAAATAGGGTATGACTCAGTAATTAGCAACACATCATGTTACATGAATTCTCATCTTGATAAAATCTTAGTCTACCTCCACTCAAAAATTATCACCGTATCGTCGTAGAAGGGTGTATAACAGTTGGAAGCCGTACATTAGCAAACATTTGTAAAAGACATAGTTGTGACCAAAATATACTGATCCATGGTAATATGTTTCAGTATAAAATCCCTTCCTCCATACCAGTTAACAAACCCCTTGATTATCGATATAGACTGACGATGTTCAGTTTATATAGACAACCTTTCTAACGCGTCCTATTTTGTTTAATTAGTGTCTGCTCTGCTTACGTCCATACGGCTCAGAAAAACCTCAACTCAATCACTGTCAGTTCTTTACTCTAGTGCACCTCCAGAGCGGATTCGGCGGTACCGATTGTCTCACATCTATGGGGCAGTACTTCTCATGGTAATTGACAAGGTAATGAACTCAGCGATGTCTTGAGAGTTATTCACCATTGGAGTGGTAAGTAAACTTAACTAATATGAGTGTCCTTGCTGCACGTTAATTCGTACCTACCTATGAATGTACAATCAGTGGTTATCTCTACAGTGTTCTTGAGTTTGCATTCCAAACCTGAGCAAAGTTAATATGATCGCGTAAAATATATCACCACCACAAAACAGCTGTGAGTACCGACAGATTTGGAGGATGCGTAAACTTCAGTTGAGCCTACTATACTATCAGAGCACATCAAAAGTAATGATGACTGAAACGCCGCCAGAGTGTATTCCAAGATCTCGATTGATTTCTACAGAAATGTTCCGATATGTGTCAATCGCTGATTATACCGTAGTTGAAACTGTCTTCCCATACTACATGTGCTGTTTACATATGTTGTTCAATTGAGTAGTTAACCTCAGCAAACATGTACTTATACTAAATACCCTCGTGATATTTTATGTTTTATGCGTTAACATGATTCGACGTCTGAAACTATCCTCTCACTTTCTTCCATCAATGTGAGTTGGTCAATTGAACGTGTTTGTTCATTCAAAACTCAGAACCGTTAACGTTGACACTACATACCCAAATGTACGTAGTAACTTGTTTTGAAAAATCTCCGGATTAGAACATTGTAACAGCAGGACACGCAATTAGCGTTCTTACAGTTCTGTATAATGACTCAAGGACGACATCAGACAACAAGAACCTCACAAAAGACGTTGATAAAACTTGTCCACATCTTCCCAACATTGGTGACTCAAAACACAATTCTTCTAGCGACCGTGCAAATTCAGTTATTTGTTAATGAATATACACAATTCAACCGTAATCGCTCACCAGTTAAAAGGTGGATTTCTTTTCTGGTTTTATCTGTATAAGAGTAGAGAAAATTAGTCACAATAAAATTAGTCGGAATCAGAACGTTTCTCCAGAATCATCAAAAAGAACTTGTTTGTTTTAAAACCGTAAACTGAACTATTGTAGCCGGGTATCAGCGTGTATTATTTATGATCAAGAAAAATTTCGATGACGGTACAATGGAATGTTAGACAAAAACTCGACGGAGGGTCCAGTTCAGTTGCATGTTTTTAACCTGAGCTCGCGCATAATATCCCATCACTTTGTTGGTTTCTGAAAGTTGATGGTGTAAAATTGACCAAATCCAGGTGAGTATGAAGTGGTCTACTGATCCATAATATGGTAAGACTGATGTATATTGTGCCTGTTTATTACGGTATTCCTGTGCTAGAAACGGAAAAACGTTCTCTATCTTTATCAGCACGTTACCGAACTAACGAATTGTCGTAACTACTTCATTCTCGTGTATTTAAATTCTCATGGCCATCACACCGGAGACGCCTAAGAGCTACATCGTTTTTTTCAACAGTTTGTACTTTGAGTGATACAAGCAAAAGTCTACGAGTTTACCTTGGAAATTAAAAATCTATCTGGAGCCTGAGAGTGGTTTAGTACTGTCGCATACTTTTCTCTGTGGTATCCGGGCAAAACTGGCCGGCAGACCGTTTATGCCCCTGCTTCATCACTCATGCTTAGGTTCAGGCAGACACATAAGAGTTTAGCAGCTGATGCTTTAGATCGTAATTATGTCATTTTGAGGTTGAGAACCATCAAACCCAGACCGAATCGCTCATCCGCTTTATAGTTGATAATGGAATTTCCAAAATGGTCTTGGAGATTGATTGTCCGAACAAGTTTTCTCAGACGGTTCACGCTGAAATCCAAGAACTCCTCTGTTGAACCTTGATATTATAAGTTTAGCGGATATGACAATTTAAAAGAGAGCCAATTGCAAGATTTCTTGGCTTTAGGTGGGCTCGAAAGATAGATAAACATCACCGTCTGAACTGACGGCTGTTCTACCAGCTGAGTTACGAAGCCAAATCTGGAGCTCAGAAATTTCATAACTGAATTTGATAGCTCACCCGACCAGCTATGCTATGTGGATTCCAACAGATGATCCAAAAGACTGACTGACCAGGCTGGATTTTTCAAGCGGTTCAAAAACGTCATCACCAAGCATCGAAACTATATTAGTGATAATCTCCACTGTACCCATCTGATCCAGCGCTTACCACGTTTGGATATATTATTTGTGTTGCTGGTCCGAGACACGTTTTTCACAAACTGGTCTTTTCTATAAAAATAACCGGACCAAACTTGATGGATTTTTGCAGCTTCATAAAATAGTTACAAACTAAATGGCATCTTCTAGGGTTAAACGGTCTTCCACATATTTCATCTAATTAACTTGGTAGTGAGTCCACACAAATTAGTGCATACAGTGTTATTTCCTTGAGTTGATAGCTTCTGGTTTCCAGTTTGGTTTGGGTTTTTCCAACTCTGGCAGTAAATAACAATTAGTTCAGTATCCATTAAGCCGTTGATTTTTCTATCCTTCATTCCGACTGGTATGTAGATCTGGTTACTGTTTACTTGAATGTGTTTTCTTTCATCCTTGCACGCTAACTACGTAATCGACAAGATCATCTGCAAGCTACTTTCATTCAAATGCCTATTACACTTGAGAAGATTAGTGGCACTGTGTATATACAGATCAGTTCGGATGTGACCTTAGAGTTAATCACGAACGCAAGATTTTGTAGACAGTCCTGATAATGTAATGCTGACCTTCTTATTACGTTGCACTCATATCGGATGGATTTCATGGAAAGAAGAAGAAACACGTCTCCCCAAAGGGCTGTTCTTCGTTGGAAGAGCACTGTATGTGATGTTGAATTTGATCTTTGGCTTCTTTATTCACCGCTTAAGTAAGTTCCACAGCGTTCAGAAGGATTGTTTAGAATACCCGTGCATTTAACTTCATAAATACAGCTAGAGTTTTCCATTACCGTAAGATGCGATCGAAGCGTTTTTTGGAGTTGCTATCTATCTACATGATCACCGAACTACCGTTTATTCAGGGAGTTCATTATGTGAACATTTATGTTTGTTGTATTACCATACAGACTGAACGAGCCATTCTTATTATCAAATACCAGAGACTGCGATGCCATGTTGTAGCACTATCAGATTTCACGGGCATGCAGATTCAGCAAAATCTGGTGCACATTGCCCATAATTCGTAAAGCACTTGTGACCTTAAGATGGGCACGCAGCTGTTTCGTCCACGTCATTGGGGAGTGTCGTTATTTAGCTATATTTCAAGGGAATAAGCTCTACTTCCTCATACCCACAGGTCTTCCATAACCCCATAGCTATGCCTTCACATATATGTGTACACGTGAAATCCATCGGAATATTAGCTAGCCAACTAAATTTGGAATACGTTATAAAGGTGAAACTGTCCAGTCAAACACGATAGGGTTTTCTTTGTGTGCTTGTAACCATGAGACTCAAGTTCTGATCGACATGTCGTCCTTGGTTAGTAATTTCTTTTTAAACATAACCAACTAAAAAAAGCGGAAAAGCCCATAACACAGACTGTATTTAGACAGTTGTGTTATTTCTGCATTCAGAATGTGTAGTTTTAACTTCGATGTTGTGATGTATTATCGGAAGAGTATGCGTGTCAACAAGGCGCCCACTGTACACGTATTACAGGCATTTTCAGATGAAATAGAACCTCATTGGGTTTAAATCATACGTAGGAAAGTCTAACGCCTATAAACAATAAGGAGATGGTATTTAAAAAACAGTCCATTATGAAGTGCAGCTGGCTGACTTCTTTGAAAGTTTCGGTTCGAACTGGAAGCTGAAATGAACAACTAATTCGGCTTTCTGTATGAACTACTACACCGTCCTGCAAATTGGGCGTTACATTGATGAATGTGCAAGAAGGATAGTTCAACTAACCATTGACTGTATTTCGTGTTGCTGTTTCACTTAGGCGGAATATAAAGCTCGGAATATATATATATATATATATATATATATATATATATACTGTAGGCGAACTACAAATGACAGCCCCATTTTATGCCAAGAAAAACTTGGAAGGGTTTATAAACAAATATTTGTAACTTTGAAACAGAAAAGGTAAACAGTATCTACCAGAAAACACATCTGCGCACATCGTTTAAATTTTGAGTGTGATATGTTTACTTCGAAGATTTTCAGTTGCTAAGACCAAGAAATACCTTATTACTATACTGTCTTATGCATTTCATCCTCATCCCAGTCCTCTGCCTGTGATAAGGGGTCTATTTCTGTATTTTTCCATGCACACACATGTGCTCACTGGTAGAAGACTAGCTGCTTCCACCTCCCGATCACCTGCTAATTTGAGCCAATTTAGAGACACCACTTGGTTTGTTTCAGTGGTAGGAACAACCAAGAAAATGAACAGAGGTCTTACTAGCATACCAGTTCGCAGTAACTTCATTCACTCTTACTTGTGCAGTCTCTTCTGTCGTAATTCATCCAGTGGAGTGCAGCTCAATGTGGTTTCTTGTTCAACGGTGAAGCTGCTGTACCTTATCAATAAAAACCTTCAGTATGCACCTGTAAACGTCATTCCCATGCATGAATTCCGTTTCGATCACGACAACTGAGTTACCCGACTAACAATCGATGGACAATCGGCATCCCGATCGTTACATAAACGTATGTATCGTTCAGTTAACGACTTGAAGAAATCACCTCTGTTAACCCCACAATGTCCGCGTCCATTTTTTCAATATGTACCCGGTCTGACGATGGAGCAGTAGAAAACCGCACAAATGCTATATTCTGCTTACACCAAGGTACTTTTTAATATCATCAGATTAGATTCTTATATAGCAAGCTCTTTCAATGGCCTACAAATGTTGAATGAATCGATAGCTTAGCTTCCATCCTGTTAGTAGAGGAATAAAAACAGCTATATAAGTGTATACTCGGCAAAACCGTTTACACTAAAAATCAACTACATCTCATTGACCACTAAAATTAAACTTTTCGTAAATGTATAACATCGTAAATTGTAAATTGTTAAAGTCATTTATTTATTTCCCGGTAATATGTGTACTCATTTGACGTGTTTGCTACTCAAAGCATTTAAAGACCATTAAAGGAACACAAAATACAGCCGCTCGAAGGACATGGATCTTTTGGAGAAAACCTATAGTTTTGCGCAAATTTCGAAAGCTGTCGTTGTAAGAATACAGTTTGTGGCCGTTGAAACCACGTGTTTTTCACAGAATTCTCACCGTTTACTGCATAGCTGCGGCCATAGAAGTAACAGTGTAATTACACATATGTAGTGCTACGCACAGTTTCCCTGATCTAGAATTTCCTAAAATTATGTTATAACGTTGTTTATTATACTTCTTTGAACAACAGTTAGAGCACATTTTTGTTCAATTATAGTTGTCCGTTTGTTGTTACCTCAAAGAGTTGAATGGATGCGGTGTAACTGTTTTCTTAATACTAAATCATAATGAAATATCAGCTAGCTACAGCCTATATTTTTGCCGTTACAAGCGAAGTGTTCTCTTAATCAACCACTGGAACTGAACCCAAAGTTTTCCCCAAACTGTGCCTAGTTCGGTGGGAGCTGCGACACTGTGAAGGCTTGTTTTATTCACCTTATGTTATCCCTGGAAGAAGAGATTTTGCATTAGACAACAGTACAAATATTTCATCTGATATGCATTTTGATTTTGAGAAAGAACACATACTTTCCAATGTTTCGTGTGATTTCTTTGCTTTTGCTAGAAAAGGGAAGAACGTGTAAAAATGCTCAGTTAGATTGTGAGGGGTATTTCTGCCTCTCAGTTACTCAATTGATGCTGGGTGAAACTGCTTGAATATTTGTGCAGTTAACAAGGTGGAACCAGTAGCGATATATTACAGGATTATGCTATGAATTCTTTGGTGTAATGTTACACATACATACTGCAGCCTGTTAACTTTATCAGTACAACTCAACGTCAGGGGAAATTTTACAACGATATATCAATTGCCTGTTTGTGTAAATCCCTCATCACTACCAAAGGGGGTTCAGGAGCTTATGGTTGAAGTGAGACGATGAGCCTATGTTTTGTAATTACAATTGCCTTGGTATATAGAAGAATGTTCTGGTTGGTCATCGTGCAGACTACATCGAACCCGTTAGCTGTTTTGCCAAGTAGGTCTTTATATACTGCTCAGTCGAGTTTTTGAGGAACGGCATTCGTCTCATCAACTCGAGTGAGGCAGCAAATGCTACATCTTTCAATCCACACGTTCTGTGGCAGTATCTATAGGAGTAGAGTTAAGTATGCAGGCCGAATCAGTAGCCAGTTGCAGACTGTTTGTTGCTCCATAATTACTTCGAATATGAGTTTGCACTAACAGACGACTGACAGCCTTCTGCGATTCGGTTTGATAAATTTAACGGTCACTTGTAGAAATTCGGCAAAATCTGTCTTATCATGAATAGTGTAATATGGCATAACTTAATTCGCTTTTCTAGGTAACCACGAAAAAAAAAGTGGTTTATTTATTTTTGCGAATACCAGCACTACTAGTAATACTAATAATAACCCGAGAATGTTAGTCGATAAAACTATCCACTAGCAGCTTATCTTTTGAGACCTTTTGCTCAATAAAACATAACTGCTTTTATTTGTTAACTTGATTGCAAGTTGCTTTTGTCAATTGTCTCAGAACTGATGAAGTTTGTAGATTAGTATGGATGTTAAGAACACCTTGGGGAAATGTGCAGAAACGCAGTTTGTTTCAATCTGCTAGTCTGTATTGCAGGCACGTATAATGAACGACATCAAATACTGGGATAATATCAAGCCGCTTAAAAAGTGACACTGTTTCATTTAAGTCTTGTTTGGTTTTGTTTTCATGCTAGTCACATGTTTACGACCGATGAGAGTGTGCGAAATGAATTCATATCGTAAACTGTGTCTTCTGACTATTCTATTCAAACTGTTAATATGGACATTATGATCAAGTACAGAAGCCAACCTCAATACTGACTGCAATAGGCCATCAATGATCTAAGTACGCGATAACTGCAAACAATCAATCGACAGATAAGGACGAACCGACGAAGTGCGATCGGATCAGCCTGGTGTGTGACTAAATACCCGCCTTCGAACAGACCGATTAGCTGTTGACAGTATGATGGCGGTCCGCAGGAAGGTCGCATTCACACTGTTGGGCGAGATGTGATTGACGGAGAGCAAGGGGGATGTGAGCGGTTGAATAGAAATCAATGACTGGGGGGGACAAACTGAAGACTTTATACTTTTGGATGGGGCTTGCGAGAATAACGACAAGCAATTAGTTACACAGGATCACGGAAAGGAATGGGAAGGGGTCAGACGAAGAGATTTTCGACCTCCAAAAGAAGTCTTACACCGGACAGCAAAATTGCACGCAGGTGTCAATCAGTGAAAAATGTCACACTTCAAAAGCTGGTTTTCGTCAAACCCTAGCTAAGGCGCTGACAAAACGTAAACAAAACGTATAAGGGAGTTTGGAGACGTACACCCCAAAAAACACACTCTGGCAAGGCCGTTATCCCCGGCTTGTGCTGAGTGCACCTCTCAGGTGTCCCATATGTCGAAGAGTGTAGTTGGACAAAAGCCGTTTCCTATAACTATTACCCTACACTCCCGACGGAAATGAAGCCCTTCTACTAGATTCCCTCTTGGTCATTCCACTTTCGTAGAATGTGATCTGGATGACCGTGGTGTTCTAACAGCCAACTCTTAAAGCGCGTTGGTCGCAATGTCTGCAGTAGTATTTGCTGGAAGGTTGGTCTCGGATTAGATTAATCGTCATTGCAAAAGTGCCAATTGTAAGGATGGACAAGGCGCATGATAAACATTATTGACGGTTTCATAGTTTCCGCCGTTAGTTCGCCCATAAACACGAGTATATATTTGCAGTTCTGAGACATTTTGGGCTAATCACTAAGCAAAACAGCTGGAAACTTCAGTTTCAGAAAGATCTGAATGAGTGACGAGTCTGACAGTGTACATTATCATTCGATCTCAATTCAGTACCCACAAACTTACCGGTTTTGGACGAGGTTCGTTTGATTTTGTGCAATTTGGCTAGAGATTTAAAAGGAATAGTAAACTGCAATAGTAAAAATAATAGTGTTGACTAAAATTTCATAGGTTATATAAAATAATAGAGATAACTCTGGTTGATGGGCCATCAGGTTTATGTCTTTCGCCAATTTTAAAAATTTTTTATTGATACTGCTGAGGGGCAGATTTTGCTGCATTGCACGCTGCGTCACTCACGGAGAGATTGATAATCGTTCACGGTTCACATGTGGATGGTCCCTGTGTCTGTGTGTGCGTGTGTGCTGGGACGTTTGTGAGGTCGTTCGTATCAACAAACGACTGCCACTTATTGGCATATCACCCGCGGTTGTTACACACGTTACATTTGAGGATTGCCTTACACCCCTTACCCTGCCCCACCCAGTTTGATCAGCTTTCACATGTAGCAACATGCTATCCTAGGTCGTAATCACTTAAACAAAACCAGCATAGAACGAATGTTTCGTGTCGACCCAAACTAAACGATCTTCCCATCCCGGATATATCGTTTCTCAGGTTGGACACAGGTTCTCACAGAACAAAGCACCTCAATCTGGACAACATTTTCGAGCGGGCTGTCTGTCCATACCGTTTTCGATAACGCAACAAGTTGCCTTCACCATGGATGGAATGATCAAATCACTCATGTTCACAGAACGTGGAATGACATGGCTCAGTAACGAAGTCAAAAAGCCGGGAGGTGCCAAGCGATGCTTATTATTTTCACAGTATGGCTACGGTGTGTCACATCAAAGTCCACAGATGACGCGTGATGCATGACGTGCCTCAGATCCCACGGATAAATTATTGCGGTTTGGTCAATCTCTTAGTGATATGTAAACCTGTTTGATTCAGGAATGCAGCCTTTTATCGTCTGTCGGTTGGTGATAACACTGTCGTGATGTCATAATCCGTTAGTGAAATATCGTATCTATCTTCCCTTTGTCCATGTGTATTCATTGATGCATGGTGGTTCCAAGTTCAGCATTGCTTTTCACAGAGACGTGTATGAACAACCGGGCTTTATCGATCGTGAACCATGGTGGCCATTTCACTGGTCCATGGGACTGTGCGACTGCGATAGAGATGTGCGCTCACACCCTTTCGGGCTAGATCGCCTATGTCTACAGCGGTTTTCTGGACCCGTTCGCTAACTCACCTCGGTCAGGAGGCCCGTTCATTGGATAGGCCCTTTGGTTTGGACATCGGATTTTGTATCGTGATCCACACATCGTGGACAATCGATTCTACCATGGTTGTTTCTGCCTTGCCTTCAGCCGTCAAGGCATCCGTCAGACTGGATCTCAGGTGTCAATCCGTCTGGTAGCCGGGACAAAATTGGCTCGACCAACCGGAGCGTTAGAACGACAACTGAGGCTTAAACATGTGCCAGTCTGAGTGTGTTGGTCATGGACACACCGACAGAGGACCGATTTGTCAGATGTGCTGTCCGTATGCGCTCTGCATCTTACGAATACATGTGCGCTGTCAGTGCTCACTGTGTACGTGTTACCTTGCAGGCACGTTAACTTGGTAACCAGGGCCTCGCACAATGGTCCTGTCTACTCCCGAAGGATCAGTGTTCTCTCACTCCGTAAGAGTCAACTCATCTTTGTCTATCAGTCTACCCATGTGCATACTAGCTGTGCGACCGCGTCCGCTGTTGAAACCCAGAGAACCTGCTTGGGACATTTTAAATTGACGTTGAGACACGCAGAAGTGCTATAGAAACAGTTTACACTCGAAAACATACAGATCGTCTCCCTTATGAGCACCGCTTAAGATAGTAATACTAAGGTGTCTACTCATTTTTCTTCCATTAATCTCACTGGTTGGATTGACAATCTATTTTGGCCAAGTTGCACTGACTACGACAAATAGAGTAGCAATTTGATATTATCCTGTATGTGTTGGTAACTTGCTAAGAAAAACCATAGTTACGTTTTTTTCACGTTATGGCCTTTCACTACCCGTTTCCTTTTCACAAATTTCAGGTTTTCGAATATTACTATGATTCATGAGGAATACGTGAAATACTGTTTGTATTGAAGCACCGAGAATGTGTAATCGTTTCGGAAATTATTCCATTAATCACCGTTGAGACCCAACATTACGTTATCTCCAAGTTCGTACGTAATCACCCAAGGAAAACTAAACAGAACTATGGGAAAAAGTACAATACACGAACAAAAATTCTGTAAGAAATAACGCCTGTCAGAAGGTGAATAACTTCAGTTAACTTATTTGACAATCAGTCAACTGTCAGAGAAAATGTCATAGGGTCGTCTCAAACTCTGTGCTAAATTGTAACTAGAGTGGAAAGGCATCTCTTCAAAAATCAAGTCAATTCTGCCACTGTAGCCCTAACGATTCGCTTCCTCTTGCTTCCATGTTTTTTCCAAAGATTTCCTGGACTGAACACTTTAAGGAACGAATTGAACATAGCTTCCAATTAGGATAGAGTCAGCTGCATGTAGAAGACTTGTATCAACGAATGGTTGTATCGATAACCGAACACTGATGTATTCCAATAACAATGGTAGGCTGTTTAAATGCAGGTTAGGAACAAGTAAAATGAAATTTTTAAAAACGATATATGAGAACGTCAGGGGATCGCTATCTAGTCTACAGAATGTTAGCGTTCTCATACCAGTAATGGTCTATGAAAAGCGACAGACATCAAGGGCGACTATATGGAATTCGTTTAGAGGTAGACTGAAGCTATACAAGTCGTATCGGCTTTCCACCGTCAACGGTGAGGTGACTATGACTAACAGCAAAATAGTGAAAACAAACGTTACGAATAGATTTCTTAACAAATACCAGTGATTAAATGACTACATTTTAAGTAATTATCCAGAACATGTACATTAAGGGTTCGAGAATATGTTGAGCCTGACTGGAAGAATGTTCATTAGAGATATGCGAAGAATTCAAAAAAAACCGAAAAACATAACGAATTAAGCCTCTCGGAACATAAAGTGTAATAAGACTGTGAACTAACCTAGCGTTTCGAATTGAAGAACCAACACCAAAATCAGCAGTAGCAAGAAAACCAGCTTCTGGATTTGATACATGATTATTCTGGCGAGCGTGAACCATATCCAGAGAGTAGCGACTTAAGTGAATCTGGCTGCGATAGACAAACTGACAGCCAGCCAATGTGTATTTGAAATGATGAAAATAAGCCACACATACATAGAACGCACAGGCTGATTGATCACTTATTGTTTAACCTGATAATTCCGACGTCTTTTCAGATAGGTGTTACTATACAGCTTTAAGTTTTAAACTGGTTTTAGTTACAGTATCGCAAGTTTCTTAACCCTTTCACTGTTATCTTCTTGATGACATATGAACCTGACGTGAAGGACAACTAACTTAGCAGTTGTTGAACTGTAAATTTAATAGTTTATCCCTTGCATTCATCGAGAAAGTTTCGGAATTTGTCTGTATTATACCATCAAAAATTAGCTGTCTAAACGTTGCTATGAAAATTTGTAATCCTGTTCGTCAAAATATCATGAGACCTTACAGCTGGCATCCGGCTCCTAGAAGAAGGCTGACAGTTTTGTCAAAAATTCGTCCATTCTTAATGAATCCAATTACCGAAGCCAGCTTACAGCTCAGTCGGTCCATTAGGAACTGTGGACCAAATGCAAAAACTCAGTGCGTCCTATGAATTATTCTAAATTTTCTTATGCATCACTCGAGTAGACCAGTTTGTACTATATCATCTGTAATATTGTAACGTAATTCGATCAATTACTATTGATAGTTGAGCATAGCTTTGACCGTTTACTCTTTGTTTACTTTCGGTATGAAATACTGTGGCAGTCTGCAATAGTACGGTTCAATAAAACTTGAATATTTGTGACCCACATATTAAACCAAAATCACATTCACAGCTTCTCGAAAACCAGTATTGCTGTAATAGTTGGTGAGTAGTAAAACAGCTCGAAGGACCAAACAGTAAAACTCCATCCAAAAATGTTAATGTTGGTTTGAAGCACAAAACTCTTTTTTTTTTTATTGCAGTTGAAGGTTTTGAAAAGCATAGTTGTATTTCCCCTGCAAACACTTGAATAATTCGACCAAAATTTCCTGTTGTGCTTGAAGAACTTCAAAGGCTTTAATCTTTGGGCTACAGGTAAACTCTTTTATGCTCCGTAAAAAATGTATGACACTGTTTGCCTGAATTTTTCACTCAGTTTATCCTAGTATTGGCAATTCAAAATTTTGCTACCAAACGTATACTAAAGAAGGACTTACTGTAGGGTACAGTAAAATCTTTCATAAATTAGAGGTTTAGGAGATTTTTTATATTGACTATCAGTTAACAAACCATTTACTGATGAAAAACGACTTGCTTCCTCTAGTTGAACTATCGAAATCTTCCTCAAAAGTTTGGTATTCGATTATTGTAACGCATTCCGTATGTCAGAAAGAAACCGTTTTTTTTATCGCACTCTGAATCTTACACTATGAATCCTATGTAACTTAACAGGTTGTGTGACTATTTAGTTAAGTGTCCACTACTTGTACACTGGGATAGTTAAACATCCACGCTGACACCAACCAGTGCCAGGATGTTCACTGAATAACTTATGATCAGTTTAAAATTTACAACCTTCCTGTATAGCATTTTCTATCGGTCACCACCTAGACGTTTGTTTTTAAGCCCGACAATCTCCATGGTGTGGTTTTCGTCACCGAAGGCCAAATCACTCATTGATCGCATTAACGATACTCTGGGTCCTCGCACAAGTGGAGACCAATGACCCCAGCGTGCTCACTTTAGACATATAAACATGCTTCTTATTACAAGTAGATCAGGTATAAGCGCACCCCCCTCTTGTATTTATTAGATACCTGTCTAGCAGTTCGTGTAAAGCAATTGAAATATCAGTCATCTCTTCAGAAGTTGGCTGTACAGTTTGTGTATGCTTTCATTCTCTCTTTATTCCTCTGTTATTCTCACGGGCCTTTTTCTGATGGATTGGTACCTATTAACGCAGTTTGCGATCTCTCTTCAGTTAGTGTTATTCAGCGCACAAATTCATGCTATCACACATTTTTTCAGAAATCTCGGTGTTTTAAAACAAAGTTTCCTTCCGAAGCCTGTCATACTTTTGCGTTTAAAGTGATTCCGTTTTACGTCACTCTCATCTACTAAGTGTATGTTTCGTTTGTTTTTATTACGATGTTTCATTTCACAGGTTGATTGTTATCTCCTATCTTTCTCGTTTTGTACCTAACAAGGCCAAAATGTACATCTTGAAATATTCTCTCATTTTAGTGAAAGACTTTTTGTCCTTTTTCGGTCACAGTTCAAGGTGAATAACCCTAAACTGTACGTTACTTAATACGTCGAAATTGACTACTCAGTAACGCTTACTGAAAGAGGCAATTAACGGAGTCAGTAAGATATCTAGTTCGTCAGTTTATCCAAGACCATAATTTGCTAATTGAGTTTCCCAGTGGGCAAAATGTGTGCCAACAGTCCCTCGTCAACCCATCACCTGATATTAAGCGCTTCAGTCTGGTAAACACATGTGTTCAAAATACGTTGGGTTATGCAGCTACTTGCAATAAAACGGACTTGCGTAATCAGTAACAACCGTATGCCACATTCTAACAAAGGTATATTTTTAGTAGCCGGCTATGTTCATTAACTATGTGAACCCTAATCTGAGCTGTCGCTCCATTCAGCCAGTCACAGTGGTCTTGAGTCTGACCAGAAGATATTGGAATTCGGACCGCCGTTCACCTCAACGGTGAAGTGGAGTATCTTAGAAGAAAAAAACGTTACCGAAAGGATTGAGAAAAATATTAAAGAAAGACTAAGCTGAAGAACCAAAAATGGAGGTACACCACTGACTACGGTACATTGCCCTCTCGGAGAGCGTTTTTAACTGGCGATCTTAGTGACCTCATGCACCCCAGCTAGGCAGGCGACATCTCCATACTTTGCTCAGTGGAACAGTCAGGGTCTTCATATTTCATGGCCACGTTATTGCCTGATCGTCGTGCGGTTATACTCAACTGTTAATGGTCTCCGTATACATAGCCCGGTATGACAAATATGCGGCTTGTGTGTGGAGTGTGAACTCATTCAGAATACCATAATCAGATCTCTCGATCTTCAATCGTGTTCTAAATACCCTTAAATTAACGTTCTGTAGAGGACTAATTTGTCGTGAAAAATTTTACGGGACTCGTAATTATCTGCGAGTACTTTATAATCTGGTATCCCACGTGCATACTCTTATTTTTGTTTGTTTTGTGTAACATAGGGAAAGAGCTACACCACATGTATCTCATTTCCAAATCGGTATTGACAGGTTGTATTTGCAAAAGTCCGACAAAATTTGTCGTCCATACTCTTCTGACTTTATGAGTACCATTAAGTAAAATCCGCTGTTTTGTTAACCAAGTTCACAGAGAAACAAAGCATATTCGTTGTACATGAAACGGGAGGCTGGGATTATTCCTTCATCTAATAATTAGCCTCAGGTTTTACAAAATGTCCAAATCCTCCTAATCTTCGTATGCGAAAAGTTTATCGTTGAATTTTCAGTGCTCACCAATGCCAGTAGATGTATACCCTGACAGACCTATTGATTGTCAGGTCGGTATTACCATAAATCCGTTTGATCTGTACTGTGGTGTGGGTGCTCAAGATCCAGATACACGTATACACCCAGCTCAGTTGACTGGCCTACAATAATTGGACATAATTAATTAAGATGCTCTTCACACTGTATATCTGACCATAGTGAAGGCAAATCTGTTCGAGGATGGCTAACTGGTTCTCCATAATAAGACTTACATTATAAAGATATACGTTACAGTGAGAACAGAAGTCAGCTCCGCAGTAAGGAGGCATTTTTGATTAGGCATCTAATTTCACATAACGGCGGTTTTGCAGTGGCACTCTGCTGTACTCTAAAGACTACCTTGGATACACTGTTCACGGTAACTAGGTAAATGAAGACAATCAGGTGAACATCAGTCTTTAAGCCCAAACCGATGTCCAAGTTCACATGAAGACGTTTATACACTCTTTCACACAATCCTACTGTACTGCCAGCAGTACTGCCAGTTTGATGTGTATACGCAAAAGCTGAGAACTAAATGGATACCAACATGCGAGTAGGCAAATAATTAGGTTGTTCCGGTCGCCCCTCTGCCTTCTTTTGGTCACTTAAACAACAAAATTCTTCTAAATGGGGAGCACATGAAACATTATTATTTGTCAGGCTGTTTTCGGTTTGCATTCTTCTACCTGTTTAGTGAACCGAATGAATAGTGTCGCTTAAGCGGTTGTTTTTAAAGCAATAAGTTGAGTATGTACACAGTAACAATTGTGCACTAAGACTTAAACTACCTGACCAGGAAAGGCGTAGCGTGGAATTCAATTGACGTAGGATAAACAGAATCAAAAATACTGCTTGTCCTACTTAGAAAATAAGGGAGTAACGAAAAAAGAGCCATCTGGTTTTGGTTTTTACCACAACCGGTGTTATGATCCACCTATAACTGTCTTCCATACAAGTAACCTAGTCCCGAGGTTCTTTGATTTTTCTCGATTATAGAGCTCATTGTTTTCACCAGATTAAATACATCATGCTCAAACTGGTTAGCACCACAGTGTGCCTAATTATCTATTAATCAACACATGCATGATGGAGGGCAACGACCTCTTGAATTGATTTCACCTCTTGATAAATATCTTGAAGAAGTGAAACGAACAGCGCGAATGAATCAACGTAAGTTCAGCTAGCATGCAACGTGTATGATTGGTCAAGAGCATCCGGTTTGGATTAGCCTGTCACGGTGACCGAAGCCAAAGGACGCCTGCGTCAAGTCATCACCAGAAATGGTTTGCACTGCACTACTTGCGGTTCCGTTCACACACTACTTATCCTGTGTAAACCCGAAGAAATAAGACCAGTACACTAATTTCACAAGCTTTACACCAATGAAGAACAAGCGAGCATTGGGCAGAACATTGTTTACGCGTGTCAGACGTATTTGTTCATCATTGTTTAGCTGATGAACTTCGACTGCTTACATCCACGTTGCAGGATAATGGTTGCCCGCTGTGATTTATCAATGGATACAGCCAACAACGTGTAGCACTAGACAAGTTTTCGAAGGTTTGGAAGAAAGTCTACATTGAACTACCATTCAAAGGCGATGTGTCATCCTTTCGAACGACGAAACGTCTCCTCGCCTCCATTAAGCGAGCATGCAATACGGCTGAAATCGTAGTCGTTAAACGAACTCGTAAGCTACCGTTACCTTCAGTAAAGGGACAACAACCTATTGGCGCTAACTCACACTGTATTTATCAGTTTGTATGTAACTGCGGCAAAAGTTACATCGGCAGAACCGATGGGTGTTTGAACTCTAGGATGAAGGAACATCTGCAGAAATGGGTTCAGGATGCGATTGCGCAGTCTACTTCTTTCGTCCCGGGATCACGTAAACTTCCGGCATCGTATATCGCCAGACACATGTTGGCGACCGGTCACCGGATTAATCCCGAATCAACACTCATGATTATAATGCTTCAAGCTAATCCGCGTTTCCTGCGTCTCGGTAAGGCGGTCGCAATCAGTCGTCTCAAGCCAGCATTGTGTGTATAAAAACAATTATATGTAATCCTTAGACTCCCACGAACCTGACTGTTTTGCGCTGTTGTTCTCCACCTCATTTGCTGTTTTATTTCTTCACTCCATAGATATGACCATAGACAGCAATACGTCAGTGATTCACACTGATGTTCAACTATCTCACAATCAGAAAAAAGAAAAATACTAATCTATATAGGAAGAGAGAGGTAAAAAGGAAGGAGAGGGGAAGGGGACCTAACTACTAAAAATAGCTACATACAACGTCAAGGCGCCTACACTTGGCAAACAGACAACCGAGTGAAAATAAGACGTCATCAGCAAGACGGCTTCTTCAGCCTCCACCCTACTAATGTCATGCATATTTTCCTGGTTACCGTAATTTGGTACTGAAGAGGCAATGCGAAATGTTAGCATCTACCACCGTCAGCCATTTTACTGCTATGTTCAGATTTATGAAGTGAACCAACAATGTAAAACTTCAATAGGTGCCAAATCTTTCTTAAGATAAGGATGACAGGCCTGTACTTTCATTTCAGGGTGTGGACGGGTTATGGAGGCAAACCTAATGAGAAGCACTTAAGGTTGGAAGGTTACAAAAACTCTTCCTTAATGGTTCAGTCTTATTTTGGCCTTTCTTGTCATGACGACACAATTTGTAGACAGATTTAACCTGTCTGTCACTATGATCCGTAGGTCTCGTCCACATACTGACACGACCAGCTTTGTGTCGCTAAGGCAATATTCAGTACAAATTTTGATGTCGAATAAGCATGACTAGACTTGTTGACATTGAACTGCAAGTTATTTTCTGCGGTTCAAACCGTTTTGTAAGGTCACCACGTCTTCCAGGTACTTTAGAACTCGCCAGAGCTGTGTCATCAATGTCGAGGAACACCGACGACCTAACTAGACTGGGTGACTCAAGAACGAAAAAACTAGTAACGGGGGTTCTAAGATTCATCTTTGCGGGACACTGTTGTTGGCTGGATACTACTCCGCTTGAAGTTGAACTTACGTTCAGTCAGATAACTCTCAAGCCAGCTGAGTAAGCGCTCATCAAAACCATAACTATCCAGTTTCCGGATCAAGGTGAAATTATCAACCCTATCAAATGCTTTGCAAAGTTCAAGATAACCGAAGTCTATGGTCAATCAAAGTGAGACTGTATGAGAACGGCATTATGTTGGTCACGATTAATAGTGGCAACGTGACTGTACGTTTTTATTGTGGGGTCTGTGCCGGACGGGAACCGCAGATGTGAGTAAACACACTAACCAACTGCCTTTCAGAGTACTTGTTCTTTTTACCAGTCTCATTTGTACATGCAATCAGGTAGAATCATTAGTCTATTCAATCTTGAAATAAATGACAGAATGCTTTTCAGATAGTGAGATACCTAGCCCTAAAAGTCAAACAGAAATGTTGAACAGACGGCAGTCATTAAACATTGTAATAAAACTTCTAATTCGTAGAACTAGCATCAGATGAAACGGATATCTCTGACTCATCAGTGGAATTTTCTGCTAACTTTTGTTAGAGACAAAAAACAATGTGAGTAATTGGTGAGATTTTACAATTGGCTGGTCTGTCACAACATTCCAACTGTGTGGCATGTTGAAACCGTCGTATGTTCCATCATGCATCAGGTCGACGCCTGAAGGTCAAACAGTCTAGATTGCCAATCCTAGTGTCGGGTAATAGCAAATATGCTTGTCTGTTGTCATCAAATGTAAGCCAACAGACAGATACAAATTCAGACATTTGCGATCAGGGGAAGCAGTACAGTAACCTTGAATTGTACAGTGACATCGCCTGATACATGGTGCGATATGTGGTCTGAAATTGAAGTTAAACTAGACAGGAGATTGGGTGTCACAGGTAAGACCGGCAGGCATTAAAGGATGGCAGAAATGATCTAACTAGTTCAAACATCGTATGAATAACCGAACCAGAACGAGGTAGTAAATAATTCAGGAAATAGAACCTTAACAAGTTACGCGCGGTTCAGTACAAAAACAACATTCAGTTTTGCATTCTCTTTCCAATTGTCGACTGTTGTTATTACGCTTTTCCTGTGAACTTACACATTCAGTCCATCATGTAAAGAATACCCTTTACTAATAAGATAGTAGTTGCGAGAACTGCCACGTTTATTTCAGAGCAATCTGCTAATCTTCAGTATTATCCTTTGCAACTGTTTCATTACCTTGTTTCTTTTAGCAAGAATGCTTCGTTTTGTTTATGTTCATGAGTTTTTGTTTATAAGAAAACCAACATTTTGAAAAGACGTGTTTGAGACCCCTGCCTTGAATGATGATTGTTGCATTGCATTTTAACAACAATGTCGATTTCGAACAACACAAATGACACGAATAATGGATTTTCTTTGCACCGTTCACACATTACCAGCTCATTGTATCAAGAAATTCGGGCCTACGGTAATTGATACAGAACCAGGCATTTTGCAAGTTCAGCCAATTCACATGCGAGTTTATGTGCATTTTAGAATTTCAGACTCACAGAGAATCAGCCAGTTTCCCTAATCAGCACTAAAGGATGTATAAGATATGATTGTCTTAGTGTGGTCATAAGCCAGGATTGGTGTTCACCTCAGGCTGTCAGTAGACACTGGGAAGGTCCACAACAGAATGAAAAGGAAACAACACACTAATCCTTTCTGGATGGACGTTATTAATAGTTGAAATATACTGGAAAATTAGTTAATAATCCATAATTTAGGTGAGACCCAATTGTGACAAATCTGTGCTTTGGCTGGATTCGAAACAACTACAAAAGCGTTACAAACGCTGCAAGCGCCCTGCTAAGCTAATAAGCCATGTCAGGAGCACTAAAATATTACATTTGGACTAGAATTCAGCCGAAGCCCAGATTTTTCGCAATTGGGCCTCACCTAAATTATGAAGTCTGTCACATTACTTATAAGTAACAATCCGTAACTTCGAAGCAACTTGTAAGCAATCGATAACAACATTCACCGATAAGGTTTCACATCGGGTGCAGAATTAGCGGACAACTGGTTCGTTTGATCCGAAGAAGCCGTCGAATAAAAAAATGAAAAGCCAATATTACGTAAAATCAACGAGTTCTTACAGATTTCTTAGAATGTTGTAGCCAAAGTTTTATATTGATTTTTCACGGGGATACTAGTGTTATTCAATGACTGATTTATACATATATTAATCGATAAACCAATTATTCTGTTTAGAGACACTCGTACAACTTTATATATATATATATATATATATATATATATATATATATAGTTGACGGCATTTTAACCTTCTTATCTAGCCGGCGGCAAAATCTTTAACGAATAGGTAAAGGTTAGATCCAATTATCTGAAACTGTTGGTAACCCTACATATCAGGAGAAAGTAGATCACTCTCGCTTTATTGCTGTAATGTAGACCGAGAAATAAGTAAATAGTAACAATAGGCATAACCAAGAGGAACCTGCAGCTGATATCTCATAGATCTTCACAACTATTTATCTACACAGAGGTCTTGTTCCTTCTCAGATCAAAGTCACAGCGTCCTCGATGGGTTATCTATGTGGCGCCATTAGAAGCAGTTGAGATATCCCAGTCTACATTCGACTCCCTCAGCTTGTAGTACACCATCTATGCCTAGCCCACGAAAATACCTATACCGTTCCTTATTTTTTCTTCTTGAAACACTTCCTACCTTTCCCATTATTACTGTACTAAAATTTATTTCATTTTGCGTTTTTGTTTTTATTCTGTTGCATCAGCATTCCGTTTTTGGTCTTCGTATTACGTACAGTTTTTTGCCTTGAACCGAACAAAACTGTGTGGACAGCTGTATCAGCCATGTGCATATCAAATGGTTGTGGTATGATAAAATTCGCAAGCGCTGCTCGGTTCGCCTGGTCAGGTTGGTTGTATCAACAAGTTATCACCAACGAACAAACGGTAGGCACCTACAGGAATGGTCAACGTCCTGTTTTGTTAGAACTGGTGGAAACTTCGGTGTCAAACAGCATGAATCGTGTTGACTCCCTGCGCTACACTATCCCTATGACTAAACAAGTGGAAATTGTGGCGCTCAATAGAAACGACAACAAAATGTCTCTATCACGAGCACATCATAAGTCATCAAAAGAGAACAACTGATCAGATTGTATCGCCAGTCCGTTTTGTTAGTAGAAGAAATTCACCAAGTGGTAAATGGGAAGAATAAAGGACAAAAGAAATAGTTTCAACATACTTCTTTCTTACTTACAGTATTCTGAGTTGGTAGTCGTTGAAAATATGACGGCTACTCTGATCGTATACTTTGTTTATGTTTGACTGGATATTCATAGTTTCAAACGACTGTTCAAATGCCGCTGTAACGAGGAATGGTATTTACTGTTTTCGCACGCGCATCCAGGGGCGCACCGATTGGTCAACATGTCACAAGTAAAAGCGAACGAAAAGAATCGCAGTCCTAGTAGAGTATATGCAGATTGACGAACAGATGCGGATTCACTTCATCTGGTACACAACTTGACGTATGTGATTCTTCATTCCACCCTAATAATCCCAACAAACGGTTGAAAATGATAAGCAACGCAAAGAAATGCAAAACCTATCGCCATCCAGAGAGTAATTTATCGGAGTTTACACGACCAACTAGCACAGAAAAAGAGTCACTCGATCTTATGCTTCCAAACACGAATAGGTGCAGCAGGAAGATCTGACAGATAATAGTATTCTAACCGCATGGACTGTACCAGAGAGCCGGTGATAAATGAGTACCTAAAAAGAATGTCACTGTTGGGAGAACAGCTTCTGATATCTACCGGAAATTCACGCCACGCAAGAGAATTAACTAACCGAGCTCTGTCCCCAGGCTCCAACTCAAAAGTTTTACATGCGAGACGACATAATGTAGAGGAGGAGCGATCGTGTCATACTACTAACACCACTGTTATTCAGTGATGGGGACAGGATATAGATTTTTCTATTGAAGTAATCGCATGAAAAATAAGAGAAGAAACATCAGAGTGAAGCATCGCATGAAATGGCTCTTGGTACGTAGAAGAAAGTAAAGAACCTTAACATTAGCGTCTGTGGCAACCGTGACGTTCTGGGCTCAGTACCATACGTAGATGAGTGTTTTTGTTTGTTGTCATATTTAAAGGCACAACCCATGTGTTGCTTTTCTGAATAAATAACCCTTGTGCCATCCGAGTTCTTGGCTCACAATAATAGGATAGAAACTTCTTGGGGGGATCTCACTTGACAACAATGGTTCAAGAGATTGGTTCACCTAGAAGTCAAGGGTTTGCTTAATTCAATGGCGCAGTAAGTAAGATTTCGAGGTCTGACACTGATCGCCGTTGCGCGCAGCAGATGTATTCGGAACTACATAAGACTTTCGGAGTACACTATACTGAATAATACACCTGCGATCACAGTCAGTGGTTGGGTGATCGGAGTACTCATTTGTTTGAGAATACCATTAACAAAACTTCCCTCTTATTCGGAAGACAGCAGGGCCGCAAGTATAAAAACAATAAGTTAATACGTAGACAAGAATCTGATATGAAATTTAAAACAGTAAGTTCGTTTGGCCCGGTTCAGCAATAACGATACAAGACATATCGCCAGATGTTAACATTGCTCTCTTCAGTCAGGAAAGTGAAACAGAATATATAAGGCGCTCGGATAGCAACAACAACATTAACGGTCAACGATTGGCTATATATGAAACAAGGATCATCAACAGTTCCAGGCTGGATAAAAAGCACGTGTCAATAGTTAATATATACACACAAAGCCGGAGGGCGAGTACTGATTAATGCTGCCTCGGAGCAAGCAAGCAATTTAGGTTTCCGGTTGCATGAAACGAGTTGGCGAGGTTAACAACGTGATGTGTTTCAATGATGTATTTTCCAGTAGACGAAATGATTCGGATTATATGTTGGTACGCTGCCGTTTCGTTCTTACTTTTGCTGGGCAACGACCCTACCGAAAGCAACGACTGGCTGTTGAGAAACTGGCTATACCATCGGCAAAGCACAAATACCAAACCGGCTTAGAAAGCCGCTTTAGCAGTTCTCATTCTGAAAATCCTAATAACTGTTGGACCGAGATCTCACAGGTAGTTTATGAGGCAGGTGCTGTAGAATGCAGCACAAAGGTACATGGGTAGAACAGACATTTGATCTGGAGTTGTTAGAAGCTAGATGGAACATTCCCCTTGGCAGTTCATATAAAAAGTGTAGGAAAGATATCAACAGGAAGTTAAAACATACCCTAAAGGCTGATCATGATGCTTAGTTAATGGAGAAAGTTGAGAAAATGACGACCGCTATTGCTTCAGGGAGCATCCGTAGACTCGTTAAACTTATCCGTGCCGTTGACTGCAGGTGACAGTCTGTCAGTGAAGTTACTAGCGAGACAGACGGCACAATCATCTATAATAAGTCCACAGGTTTGAATCGGTAGATGGAACACTCTGAGGGTCAGTTTAGTTGGTTTCCTGCTTCCGCTGTGTTGCCACCGCAAACTTGCAACGTAGCACCTCGACCGGAGGGTTCAAAACCATTCACTAAGACCGAAGTCAAAAATTGCATTTCAGCTGTCAAACGTGCCGGCACTTTTCAAAGAAGGTGGGGTTGCATTAGTAGAGGTTTTTACGCAGCTGTTTTGAACTGTGTGAACGACGAAGACAATCTACCCTTGCTGGGATCACTTGATAATATTTCCCATCTTCAAGAAGTGTATAAGGGGCTCTTGCGAGCATCATAAAGGAATTAGCCTGAACCCAGTCATTTTAGGCTTTTGGCATCTATTATACTTCCTCGACTCACTTTACCTCGAGAGGCAAACATTAAGGGAGAACAAACAAGGTTTCATTCGAGGTGAAAATGTATAGATCGTATTTCTGCTTCTCATCAAATTCTGGAACAGCGTCATGTGTACCACCGGCCAATAGTTGCGGTATTCCTGGACTATAAAGATGCGTTCGATTCGGCGAATCTATCTACACTTTTAGAGTAACTTAAGCACAGAGGTATACCGACCAAGTATATGAACATACTGTCCATGCATTATTACCATATTTCAGCTCAGGTTAGGGTTTACGGTGAACTGTCTGACAGTTTCTGCACCAGGAGTGGCGTACTTCAAGGTTGTCCATTTGAGATTGATTTCAGCACAAGAGAAACAATGGAGGTCTGTTTGTCACACTCACAAGATTTCGCCGTAGACCTCCAACAAAGTGGAGGACTGGCTGGTGTCGATTATGTTGACGACAAAGTGGTAGTGTTCGACCATTTCTAAGCAGCACAGATAATACTAAACTATTTCCGTTTTGTCAAACATTTCGGAATGCCTCTCGCAACCTCAAAGTGCAATGTGATTTTCTGTAGGACTGCTGTGATTACGTAGATTCAATGTTGGATAATGAAATTATGGAAGTTGTTGACCGGTTTGTATACCTGGGAAGCTGCAATACAGGCGGTGGCGATGCAGGGAATGAAATAGAAGCGCGTATCTACGTGTTCACTAATATGAGACACCTATGGCAACAGGTAGGTATCTCTCTGATGCTTACAGGTCGTGTATATCAAACAACAATGATAGTTGTATTACTTTACGGCAGCGAAACTTGACCGCTCAGGGCAGAAGACATTAACCGTCTCTAGGTGTTTAACAACCGATCGATCGTTCATATTGGGTAGCACCAGCGAGTGAGAAACTACAAGATTAGGAAGCGGGTATTTGGTAGTGAGTGTCAAGCGAGTCCTTTCGTTCAATCCTGAAATTTTCACAAACTCAGATGGTTAGGTCGTGTACTGAGGATGCCAGCTTGTCGTCTGCCACACCGAGCACTCTTTACCGACGTTGCAGCCGACTGGCGCAAGTTGCGAGGTGGACAGATGACCTGGCGTAGACAAATGAACTCGTTCACGGAGGAGTTTGGCAATGCAGATCGGGCTCGTTTCCCGGGCTGGGGGCTCTCCCGACTCACAGTGTTGATGGCTGAAGACGGTAGGTGAGCTCAGTGGCATGAATGTTATCATTGTTTGACTGAGTTGTCTGTGAAGCTAGTGCATTTAATGATGCCGGGCAATGAAAGCCATAAGGAAGCTGTCTTGCTGATGAAGCCTTAGTTTCACTTGCAGATTGGTTGTTTAGTTGCAAGGTGTATGCACCTTGTTGTTGAATGTTTAAATATAGACGTAGTTGTTTTATTAGTGATTAGGTCGTTTCCCCTCCCTTTCCCTGTTCACACAAAGGTTTGTCTTTTTTTTCTTCGTGGTTGTGCGACAGTTAAGCATAAGTGTGAACCACTGATATAATGCTGTTTGCGATGATGACGTGGAATTTCCGCTCAGTTCTTCTGTTGTCATTACCTTTTGCGTCATCGCACAACAGCCACTTAGGTATATGTTCAGCCATTCCTTGTCGTAAGTACTCATCTGTTCAGCCGATACAGACGTCACCGTAGCTTAAAGTTGATGGACAAATTACATGTGAGGCAAAATGTTTTGGTAGATCACGATTATGAATAAGCGACACCACTAGTTGTGAGCAGCCACCACAACTCAGTCGCACGGAACGTACGAGTTAGAACAGACTGTAATTTTTGACTTACGTCAGTCGTTATATGGTCGTCTTTAAAGGATAGGTTCATAAAGACCTGTTTCCTAGGAATGGCACACAGCAGTCTTGGTCGGTCTTTTCTGGCTGACTATTGATAAACTTCTCAAAATATCCGTTTGCAAGTAACAACTTTAGTCTCTGCTGTCCCTCTTCCAGACAATAATCGATACGGATATGTCGGGCGCCAGACCTCGATTGTATTGGGAGCAAAACAAGATAATTGTAAATACTGACCGTTGCAATTGGCCTTGATGTGCACTGAGTAGCTTGCTGTTTGGTGAGTGAAATGTCTAGAAAAGATAAACTATTGATTGTTTCATCCTCATGAGAAACAGAAATATTAGGATGAAGGAGACTGAAAGGGTTTTAAAGTGAATATATCCTTTTTATACGAAGTGGGAATCTGCTCAACTGATGCCGGATAGACTTGGAATAGCGGTTGTGTGCATTTTCTCACTTGGGTACTGGGTCAGTATAAGGTAGTCACATAATTTTTGTTCAACGGAATTGAAGTTCAACCAAGTTATCAAATTCCCGTAGACAACGGTTGTCTACAGAGTGTGGTTAACAGGTTCTGGAAAAGAAACATCCTTGAGCGAAAGCAGCCTACGACGCTGAAGTCAGCAAATAATTATACCGGCCGTAGCGGACTACTTATGACGTCATTCGGTAGCATGCAGTTAGTATGTGGGTAGTCTCACGTATTTTTTGAGTAGCACTGAAGATAGGTCAGCTTGTCACCTACAATGTTACCAGACATTTGTTTGTAAAGTGAATACCAACCCTGTCGGATAATAAACAAGCGTGCGAACATATGTGTGTGGTGGCGCATTGGTGAGTTCTTCCCCAATAAACTTGACCACTATGCACCAATCTTTTGGAAGCACCACTACCAGTCACACTGCTGATTGAACGTCCCTGTGAGAAGCATAAATATTGCCGACATTTTGCAACGACGTAATTTCCAAAGCAGAACTGATCGTAAAACATGTTTCGATATGGGTGAGGGTGCAGTTAAGGCAAGTACACATCATCACATTTCTCCCCTTGCAACCAACATGTTAGGCACCAGCAACGGAAGAATTATCACCTACAATTAATCAGAAGAATAAAAGGCACCAATTATTACACTGGTCTGAGGCAATGAAGCTAAACTACATGTGTCCGGTCTTAAGGACAAATAACTGAGGTATTGGCTTAATTAAACCTGATAACGACAATGACACGTTGGTGAAATGATAAGATGCACGACATTCCTTCATTCACTGGCAACTCTGTGATCTATCATTCCCAAGTTATAACTTCGTTCTGCACCGCAGGATATGCAGAGAAACGTTCACCCAAGAATCGAGCTAATAGCAGTCAAAGTTGTCTTGGTATTTGCTCAATAAAGTGTCAATTCTACCTAATTTGTCACAATGTGAAACAATAGTAAACGTAAATGTAACTAGACGGGAAATTCACCAGTCTGTTTGTGGATTTTTCAATGTCTGACTGGCAGATAAGTTCGAAAGCGATAGATACTGGATTTATAGCTTAACGGTTTTCGTATAAACTGTCAATTCGCTTGTCGCAGATGGAACCAGACACGAGGTATCTGTACATTTTAGATACCGTTTTGAGGAATAATGCCAACTTGACAACAAAACTCTCGCTGGATTCTTTAACAGTGAACAACGAAGGAGGTATGGACCGGATGTTTGACTAGACTTTAACAGTTGAAGCTGAGAAAGGGGTTAACTTTAACTGCGGACAAGTTGGAGACTTCATTTGGAGAACTGATTGTTGTGGTTCACTGGCTTGTGCACCGTTTCTCGGTATGGTTAAATTGTGCTTTGAAATAGTATGCGTAAGATCAGTATTCAGAGTTTTTATTGACTTACAACACCGCAAAGTGAGAAAAACGTTGAGACTCCTCCAATTGGTGGGGCGTGTCTACCATCGTAGCTGACCGAGCCGACAAATTCTCGCGGTATTCAGGTAAACTTTCGCGTAAGCTGCTCTTTAATTTTTAACGATAGTAACATCGATCAACATCATACTCATCATTCGATGCTGACCCGACATGAGGGAAACACATTTCTATCAGCTACGGAACACTCATATAGCTGGTAAATATTCTGCACAGTGTGGATCTATTTGATTCTGTCGATTACTGTGAAGTGGACAACTCGACTGCAATTTTCGTTTGATAAGTTTTCTCTTAATTGTCAGATTGCTGTTTTGCCTTGCTTCCAAAATGTAATTCTCCCTTCTTCTACGCATATAATTTGCAGCAATTTTGAGCATAACCTGTTGAATGTTCCCTGCCTAATCTTAGGCGAGTCCCACCTCGACTGTGATGACCGCTTACATCATTGTTCGCATGCCGTCCGTGAGGTCCACGATGTCATGATCAGACAGCTTGACTGTTGCATACATCATTTACACCTGATGACTGGAAATGATGTTGTTGTGAGTCAAGAAAGCGGATCGCACAAAGGTTATTTATTCGAGAAAGTAACACATGGGTTAAGCGCTTGAACAAGACCACAAACAAGAACGCCCATTCGCATACGTTACTCTGCCCAGACTGTCAAGGTTGCCACAGATGCCAGATATAGCAAGGACCATTTGGGGCGATGTTGCATTCCGGTATTTCTTCCTGCGGCTACTTCGATGTCAATATGCTCTGGCTCTACTACTGAATAACAGTCGTGTGAGCAGTATCGTACGATCGCTCATCCTCACTACAATATCATCGTAGCTAGCAAACCATTAATAGTTGACACTGATATTCAATTGTCACATAACCTATTTACTAGAACCCCCAATACAGGTAGTTGATCCGAATGAAAATCAGTGAATTGGTGGACAACTGTTTTAACCCAGTTTGTTTTTATTAGCTATGTGCATAATTAAGGAACCAAATTCACGGCCTGTAAGTAAGTGTCCGAATGAAAATCCAGTTCATTCACTAGATCATTAGGCTTCAGTTAAGCGCGGCTTAAGGAGGTATGTAAGGTAATTTCTTAGTCACTAGACTTCATCTCCCGTTTTTTGTTTTCCTTAATTCTTTGACAGGTTTGATATGGATGAGACTCAACCAGGTTGAGGTATCTTTTCACTCATTTGTAGGGGGCACTGGAATCAACAAACCGTTAAATTATTTTTCAGGACGTTCGGGGGTTTTGAAGGATGCGTTTTGGTCAGCGAGTAAACCACAAATAATTGGCCGACCCCATGGGAAGTAAAAGCCACTGTGCTTGAAAAAATAGTAGGGATGTCATCTGATAACGGAAGTGTCAATATACTAATGAATAAATTTCGAGGATTTAGATTAGTTGGGTAAACAAAGGCATGTATACTTAGAAAACATGAAGTGTAGAGTAGATTGTCCAAGTCATTTGACATCAGGACATTCTTCGCTCTCCAACACTTGTATAGTGCTACACAGTATCTACAAAATCCAACCGTTAGAACTGTCGACCGCCTACAATAGTTGATCGTAAAACGTGTTACAGATGTCCCCTCAATCTATTATGGTTCGGAAATTAATTTAATTCCGTAAGCCACTGATAAACAAACCGATTCACTTTTGCTATGAATCAAAAGTAGCGTCATTGTTAGTTGAAGTCGATCACCAGTGGTTCACCTGCTGGAGCACGACCATCTCAGGCAAACAATTCACGCTTGATCTCTTCGGTTATGTTAACTGTGATGCATTCCTGCAAATTCCAACCGCAACGTTGCGCGGACACTATATAACATATCATTCGTGTGGCACTCAAATTCAAACTTTACATTGACGTCTAGCATGTGTTTCAACATGAATAATCTTAAACATCCCTGTTCATTGCAAGTATTGTAAAGTAGCACGTTTATACATAGCGTCAGGGATGTTACGGAATGGTTTGCTGGAGCAAACCAACATAGGTGTTGATCGTTTCTCTTACTGATGACTCTTTCATCATCTTTTCTTTCCGGCACGATGTCTACAGTCTCAAGATAGTGTATGATACATTCGAAACTTCAGTGATCCAGTATCTTGTCTTTAAACAGACAAATGGACTGTCACTTGTCTCCTATTCGTCATCTAGTTTGATTGGGACCTACCACTTGGTACCGTCTTTGTGTATATCAATGTGATAAAAATGAACTATCGAGCCGTACTACTCGTGAACAGTCAGACGAATGTACGTACTGAGTTTATGAAAGAACGAAAAAGATACAAGAAACCTTAAGGAGTAATAGAGCAAAAAATAGTGCTTTTTTTAACACGATGTTGCCACCGACACTCGCTTCGCTGTGGGACTGTTGGTACACGCAAATGAATTGCCATGGTTGCTGTCCTTAAAACGGGTACCTTCTTGCATAATGGTTCGTTGTTCAGCTCCAATTCCAACTGTCTTGTGGTATGCAAAGGACATTAGTCCGACAGCAAACAATAAACGTGAAAAGGAACAGCAACTGATCTTAATCGCTGTCCACAAATTAGAGAGAAGTAGGATTAATGCTACTTGTCAGCCAGATTAAAATAAGGTGTACGGCTAATAGAGAAGTATACAACCGGGAATGAATGAGAATAAGTAACACTATGAAGTGAAGTAAGCGCGACACAACCGAAGACTGAGCCACTAACGCAACGTTAACGAAAATCTGAGCGGGTGGCCCACCTATAAGTAACTGTGCTGCGGGCTGACAGTACCAAACATTAATGTGTGTTCACCTGAAATGTCGTAATTCACGTGTAGAGGGCGTGATGTGTACACCGTCATGACAAGCTATCATTTGCGTCAGTACATTATTGCCGAACACTAAACAAATCTCTTCACCGTAGCGTGTCTGGAGGATTCCGATCACATCGGGAATTTGAATCGTTTATCAAAATATTCGGGTAATCAATGAGAACATAACAGAAACCATATTGTGTTACAATCAGAACAACTGTTTATTGGAAAATACATATATCATGAACTGATAAAATGCATGCGTTCATTTTGGCACATATCACCTCAGGTAACCAAGAAGTGCACGTGAGCTGCCTTCACCGAGACTGGGTAGATGAAAACGACGTCTTCCATTCAGGCCTAATGTGACCTTTGCCGTAGTCTGATTAAGAAACTTTGGGTGGATGCCGTCAGAAGTCCCGAGAGGAACTTTCGGTTGGTGCACTGTACAAAATTGAGTTTAAGCGAGCAGCTACATCAAAATCATTCCATAAAGGTAGTTCATATTTCAAACTTCCCACATTTTAGCATGCCCAAAAGAGTAACTGAGTACCAACTGACAGCTGAGTAAAAAGCTAACCACTGTTGATATTCTCCATATTCGTGGAAGTCTCGTGTCTTCGAACTGAGCGACAATATGGGAGGGTGATCTGGAGAAGCATGGTAACGTACTGGAGAAGTTCTGCAGAGAGTTTCCAAGCTGATCGCGCTTCTACAACCGATATGCCTAGTCGTTTATCACCATAAAATACACATATAAAGGCGAAAAATATCTTGCGGGATGCATACACTTTGTCTGTTTTCGTTAGTGTATCTATACATGATAACAAAATATGCAAGAAGGGACTATGTGACTAAGACCGACAGTCAGACCTATGTTGAGTGAATCTGCTACATAAAATGCTGATGTGGTCACAAAATCGTCTAGTAAATTCGGATAATCCTTGCCTCAGTGAAAATCAATGACTTAGGGCTTCGATTATTCAACAAACTCATGAAATAGATAACGGGGGTCAACTAGATGACCTGCTGCTAACGGATGTACAGTAGTCGGCGAAGTTGAATTCCATGTTACCAGCATCACATTTTAGTCGTGACAAAGCCAACCGTCGTGACGAGCGCTGATCCTATTTGTCAGTGTAACCAGCACCACATCTGCGAGTGGACTGATGAACAAGATGAAAAACAGAGATTGATAAGGTGAACTATGTAACTGACTAGGGAGGTCTATTCTTTTAGTATATTATATCTGATTCACAACTGTGGTGGGATACGGATATTTTAGTGCTGACTTCGTTTTGTCTCTGATATTCCTTGTCAAGTAATCCGTTCTCTTGAGTGATAACAACATTCCGGTTAACAGGCCGAAAGGAAATGAACTTGTCTTTCTGTTCAACGCGGATGCAGAAGAACCGTTCCGAGTACCCATACACCAGTGAGAAATTCCTACTAAAGCACTTATTCCCTTAAATCGAAAGCATTGTGCAGGTCCTTCTGGCCATGTGTATGCTCGGATGAGGTGTGAGTGTTCGAAAATGCCATCAAGAGACACAATGATCAAATATTCAAAATGAAAGAATTTCAGAACAATTTATAGGCAGTTAACTGGTACGTTTATTGGCAACGCTTTGTTTCTGACAGCAAAAGTTAGTTGTATATTCAAGCAAGCAGACAAAGCGTGAATAACTCCACGGGACTGAAAGTAATAGGTCAGAGATCAAATGTACGGAGATATAGGTAACACTAATACCGGGACTATTAATGCGGTAGATTGAATGCGTGTAAAAATTAGGACGGAAATGTATCTGACGCAGTCAAGCAGATAGGTATACGAAAGAGCTAGTTGATTTTGAGAGAGAAGCTTAGTGGTTACACAATAGCACATTAGTTTTATAAAAGCAAAGACAGCATATACACAGTGCTACCAAAGTGTCGTTAACTGGTCAGGTTGACTTTAAGCTCCCAAATAATACAAATAGGCAACTTGACAGATTTAGTAAGTTAAAAGATACCACATTATGAATAAAGGCATCTAATGAATACAACTCAGTGACAAGGACAGAAGACCCAGACAGGGCAAGTGGGATAAAACCGGAGCTACGAAGCCACACCGACAGCTCGGAAACTTCACACCAGTAAGCAATCGCCCACGTTCACTTCAATGTCATATGAGATCCATCAAATGAACCAGACAAGTGACAGTTTGAGTAGGATTTCTCAAGTACATTTCACCCTGGAATCCACCAACGTCACCAATGAGCATCGTTGAAAAGGTATTACCAACAAGCCACACAAGAGAGTGGGCAGTCACTTCCCCTGGGTCATCTTGTGGGGTCCGCATAACGTAGTGGAATGGGTGCGTAACTGAATTCAACTGTGACAATTCTGAGCTTTCAGTGTAGCTCCACAACTCAGCTGGTAGAACCGTTGCCGTGTCTGGACACTGTTCCTGACATGTCCAACCGAAGTAACACAGTTTTTATGTCGCTTCTGGCTTTCAATTTCTCTGCCAAGATGGACGATACTGACGACATTACGGTTAGTCCTTGCTCTTGAAAGTACAACTTCAAATAGAAACGAAGTAACACATAGCACTCGCGAAAACCAGCATTGACTCATAAAAGAAAACCGTGACATACAAGTGTTTTCGGTAGTTCGTCATCACATCAATACAAGTATATAGGTTCAACAAAATCAAAACGATATGCAAACAGTGGAAAGAAGTTTAGCAGAATATCATTGGGTCACGTAGTGTTACAAAAAAGTCCAACCAACTAAAAGCTAACCACTCGGACGATAAATCGCAAGTGGTAACGGTGAGTGGTTTGGAATTTCAACCACCGTTACGACATAGAGTTATCGATCGTAGCCTGAGTGGGCATGCAGCTCGGTAGTGTGACCATTGACCATGGTAACTGCAGGACTGACCCCAATTCCTTGTTTGAACAGAGAACAGAATTAGGTAACCAAGTAGCGAACGATTCAGCAGCGGTCAGCATCTATTATCTGACTAACTTAGGGTGGATAACAGGGACTCTACAGACTAGATGGAACACCTAAATGGGGTAAACCTGATGATCAATATCGGCCAGATGTGCTACCACTGTGCTGTTGGTAGAACTGGTAGAACCAGTCGCCGGTTGGACAATGTTCTTTGATCCAATTGGGCAAAAACTTTGTTTTGTGACCCACATATTCTGATGAACAACGGCAGGAGAATGAGTGCACAATCGTGGATTGATCGAGAAAAGGGAGGTTGTTTTTAGGTTCAATGTCGGTCGAAGGGATGTGGTGAACAAGCTGCATAGAGTTGCCGCTGGGAATGCGTCTTTGAGTGTCTTATAAAGCCCACGGAAGTATCTCTGTTGCACTATCACTCTGCAACTTAGCTACCGTGATGTTACTGATCACAAAACGATCCAGACAGCCATTTCCTCGTAAAAACGCTAGGGACTGTCTATAGTTCCTGATATAATGTGCTTACAGAACAAATCTTCATTGCTCTAACTGTCAGGTAAATATAACATGCAATCCGGCCGTCTCTACTCTGACTGCCCGTCACACTTACGGACCAACTCTGCAGTAACCTGGAAACACCGGAGGACAGTGTTCTTCCGAAGTAGGGGTTCCAACAACAGTCCTGAAAAGGGAAACAACGGGAAACAAGCATGAGTCAAAGGCCCAGTAAGCCATGCACATGACTTACACAAACGTAAACTAAAACGGCGTCGACAACATAGCAGCACGCCCTGCTACACAATTCAAATTCAACCTGTGCGCGCTTACTGGTTTCGACCGTACATTACACACAAAAAAATGAGGTTTCAATTCCAGTTAAAAAGCACAAAGCTATTAACGTTTGTATATTGTCCGGTCATTGAAAATCGGCAATGAACGGAACGTTATAAACCACCACCTGGGCGTTTATTGAGGTTCATGTTTAAAAATTGAGACGTTTCAGAAGTAAAAGTGAGGGCGGAATGCGCCTGAGTGAACGGCGGTAGATAATTCATGCTCACACTTCAAGAGAACGAAAATACTGTTCATGTAGCATGTAACCAGAAGAGCAGACAGAGATGGTATCCAAAGAGATATTACGCAACACACAGCGGTACCAGAATAACCAAAAAAAGGATAAAGGTAAAAAGGTATGATTGAGTTACGTTCAAACGCAACTGCCCTCTTTGAATGTTTGACCGTCCGTTGATCCAGGGTCCTCGTGCGCGACGTTGATGTAGCGGTCACTTCAAATTGAATCTGTGCGCGTTAACTAGTTTCGATCGCCCGTTACATCTACGAATCGCCGCTAGAACAGCAAACTGTAAATAGACTGACCTGATTGTTAACCTTCCAGTTTGTTCATGAGAATATCCGCTAGTAGTGGACCCATTGGAGACTCCATCGTAACTCCATTAGTCTGGCGATACAGTTTGTTGTTAAAGTTGAACTCAGCGTTGAGGGTGTATCGTAGAAGCAGTTCTCCTAAGATATGTGTGGGTGGGCAGAACAGAATTTTCGATTGGTCGATGTGTTCACCAATAAAACTGACAGTCCCTAGCAAAGAGACACTTAAGAACAACCAGCAAATATCTAACGAACACATGTAGTGACTATTCTTATTAACGTTCTCTGTCAGTAATAAAATCGAGCGTACCTCGTAGGTTGTTTGGATACAGTTGCTAGCGGATAAGTTTAAGTTGTTTTGCCAACCACCTTGCTGTTGTGTGGTACGGTGAATTGTACACATCAAGAATCAGCCTCAACGAACTATATGATTTCCGGATCTTGGATAGTGTAGCCGTCGTCTCGCCCTCTCACGCGGCTCATCACGTGACAAGCCTAAGATTAAGTGACGCTCAGTCCCAACCTGGACATGCACACCCACACATCCATCGGCCCGAAAACCTTCTTCCACATCGGAACGCACGCACGCACGCGCACGCGGTCACCACCTGCAAACTCAGCCAATTGGAACGCCCCAACTGGATGTGATTCAGTGCGGTCAATACTCTGACACGCGTGACGTGGTTGGACCCGGATCGGAAAAAAACCCACAACTGAACAGGACAGGACAAGGTCCGGACGAGCGCCACTGAAGTAAACTTGTACGTCGATCCATCAATAAGGATCCAAACTATTTGATTTAACCTCCTCATTGAATAT
>LUCH01000825.1:177736-229496 GCA_013368495.1 Paragonimus heterotremus | reverse complement strand
TCCACCGTGTCTTTTCCTGATATGTCTAGTTTCACAATTGACCCCCATTTTCCGCTTTATAAACTGCTGTTCTGTATTATGCACTTGATAATATGCAGAGAAATTTGCCAGGCCATAAATCGTGCGCATTTACGTTTTTGACTGCTCTACTAATCTATTGTTGCGCCATGGCTAAGTGATGCGTCAAACTGCTTGCCGGTTCCTCAACGCTCAATGAAACAACGTATCTTGCTGTTCGCTCAACCTATCCCAGACCCACTTGTAACTGTGCAGTTTCAGTCTCGTTCTTAAGTTAGGCTCCGTTTCTCCAGCATAGCACATTCCATACGTACATTTGTATTTGTGACCATTATATTAGGTGGACTGGGACATTTGTTGTCTCGTAGGTCACAATGGTATGTGACTTTATATGTAGCAGCTCGCCGGTAAATCAGTCGGCGAAATACAAGAGACGCAATTAACCTGTTTGTATGAACTTTGAGTCCAATTATGCTGTCTTCGATCAGAAACGGTAGAGTTAATTTTCCTTGTAGAACCGATGGATACCTTGTCTTTGTTGGACACGTAACGTTTACGGTATCGAAATACACTGTCTTCGCTTCACTCTCGACTCCACACACAAAATTACGGCGCTTGATGAAATCACAAAACCCAACCGTTTTAAAAAATACATTTGTCAATTGGAAAACGTGAAAATACATTATACGATTCAAACCTCATGGAATTAACACATAGCAGAATATCTTTGCTTCAAGCAAGAGACGCTTGCTTTTAATAACAGAACAACTGTGACATAATTTTCAACTTTCAGAAGGTAAACCAACCTCTTCAGGATCGTTAGTATCAAGATGTGTCAAAGGCAGCAGATAAGAAGAATCAGATTACACGTCAAACAGTAGATTGAAAAACTGACAAACTAATGCTGTGCAACTGAACGGATCGAGACGAAGGTAAGCATCAAGAAACGAATATATGCGCCGTGATCACATTTCTCGATACTGTAGATCTAGTCAGACTGTAGTGCTAACTAATGAAACGTGCTGTCTACGAGTTCACTGTAATTAGCGTTCAACAACACAACTCCAATGATCACACCATAGGTCGCATACATTTCTGCCCCAGGGAAAAAGATTAATTGCGATGTTCAATTTAAATACATTATCACACTTCGTCGGTTCGTGCGGTCAAGGGGCCGACGGTTTTGCAGGCTTTGGACTAGTTATACACTGCCATCCTCTAAATATGTCTTCACATGAACCTTCTGAACTACTATAAGCGTCTGCTTCAGGTCAGCCTTAATCTATACTCCTACGTCGTCCGTCATATCACACCCCTACCTGGTTTCTTCAAAATTCATTGAAACACTCTGGTTTAAGCTCAACTACGATCTCTGCTATCATGGGCAAAGCTAACAACAGACTAGGTTTAGTTTGCAGACACTTTTAGCCACGTGTCGATTCACGCCCAAAGAACAGGTCCGCACACAGTAACGCACTTGTTTTTCACTTCCGGAATGCCCTTTAGACTCGGTGGCGGAATCAGATAAATCACACGTCTATGAGATGTTTATAATGGTCAGTTCAGAAAAGAAATACTGCATGACTTATGGAAGACCTGGGAAATGCGTTTATATGGTCTGGAAGAAGACCAAATGTAACTGAACCAGTGATCCATCAGGCTACATTTCTAGTACACAGTATGTAATAGTAACCTGTGGAGATGTAGTAATTCATTGGAAAGATGCAGATATGTGGTGCTGCTTTACCAGCATGTAATTTTTTTCCTCGGGAGTACAAAACGCAATTATAAGCAAATCCTTAAAGTGGCTGCCTCATTTGCTATGATGACGGCACTTAACACGTCACAGTGTGTGATGGCTATCACCAAACCACACCGCCCTAATTGCTGTGTAGGTCTATCGATTCATGTACCATTTAAATGGGTGAACCGGGTGAAACAAATCGAATCGACGATTTCGCGTACTTTGTCACTTGGCCATTTCACCTGTGGACATGTAACCTTTATCGAGAACCCAGGTTGACTACGGAAGGAATGATTGCACGTCCTTACATTTGCGCATAAGCTGGTAACGGCACTCACTGACACAAACACACACACACATAGATCCAACAACAGCTTTCTGAAAGTTACCCAAACAGGTCACTCAGTTGGCTTATCGGCTGTTGCAATTATTGACACTCTGTTTACGTGACCAATAGCCCAAACAAGCATACACACCCCTGTCAACTTTCGTCCCATTCAAACCGGAAACACAGGTACAGGTACACAGAATAGTGCATGCTCTCACGTTCACGTAAACGTTTGCACCTTAGAATGTAAGTTACCACAAATTAGAGGACTGCAATCTCAGGTACATCGCACAACGCTCGCTGTCTTTCCTCATGGCAGGGGTACTTTGCTGTCGTTTGATCTATTGCCAGGGAATTTGTAAGTCCAGCCTGTGATTGTCTTCGCCTTAAGAACCCACAGGAAAGATTTGTAGTTAGCTGGCGAGGAGGGCTTTGTTTACAAAACGAGAAAGTCAGTGAAAGAGATGCGCTCTTATATCACCTGCTGTATGTACGCGTATTTGCTGACAGGCAAGAAAGCTGAAACTGTAACTGTACAGTGCTCCATAATATTTTAATGTGATTATCAAAAATGCCACTTAGCCCCTATCAACTGAAAAACATTTTAAAATCAACCATATGCCTTGAAAACACGGAATCCAGGTAAAATTCGTACACATATATGTAGGAAACTACCGTCAGTTATAGCTTAGATTCCCAGTTTTTTCCGTAGATACCGCTCTCATGGTTGATAGATGATTTTGGGTACATTCGTGTCTATGTGTTTTTATCCATAAAGCCTTTTGTTGCTCACCAATATATTTCTATTCATTCTTCGAATCAATTTTAGACTATCTCTTTGGCTTTCTTGACCAATCAGGTTGACTAACAGCATAAGCATAGCTGTGATGTGGCAAAATCCAGAACGAGTGGCATGATAGTCAGTAGTAGTTAGTTCGACAAGCTGATGTTTTTCGGTATTCTTATGAGCTGTTAAATGCCCACATATTACAAAGTATGCACTACTGTCATCAGTTCAGCAAGTGCATAATTTAAAGTTTACATGGGCATTTGGGTATTAACACACAGACAAGTAACCATTTGAATGTTTCTACTTTATATTCTTTCGTTATGACTGTGTTTACATCAGCAGTATTGACTGTGAGCTTCTGTTAGGTAAAAGAGTAATCGAAAAGTTTTCTTACGTACACATATTGCGAAATCACTTGAGCTGAATGCAATCGGTTCCGGTTTCGCCGAACTACACTAATCAATTCATTTCGGTCAGTCGGATATACAGACCGAAGTGCATAACTCTACTAGGGTAGTTCATATCGGTAAGATGACAAGTGGTGAACCTAGTGACCTGTGTATCGACTTTCATCTAGGAATTACAGAGTAGTGTTTCTACTTTTTTGCCTGCAAAACTTTCTAACTACACGTTCACTGAAAAACTGTTTTACAATAACAAGAGAACGAATATAACAGTATTTCTTGTGTTTGGTCTGAAAAAGGATAGCCAAAGTGGGTGTTAAAGTGTTGCATAATGCAGCAGAACTAAATAACAACACATACGGTCGAACTGTAGTCCATAGATTTCAGCATTGTGTACAACATGTTTTTTGGAAACAACTTATGAATAGCAAGAATTTACGAGCCCTACGGATGGACTTCATTAGCAGTGTTGTATCTGAATCACGTACGTAAGTTCGATGGGCTCTTTCGATCGCAACACCCTAGACAAAAGCTTCCAGATGTGGTTGAAAAGCAGTCATTCTATTTTCTCTAGGCATCGTGTTACTTTCAGTTGGATAAGTAAAACTTACTGCAGTAAAATACTATCCAACACCTTGTGGAGACAGAAACTGGGCAATTCTGATGTCTTTTTTTCGGTAAATAGGAGATGTATGAAATTATGCATCTTTTATACTGTCTGCTTGAGACCGTTTCTGCTTGCTTAAGTTCGTATGGTATGTTTGTTGTTCTTTGTTTGGTATAGTGTGGAACATTGAATTCGGTTTGACATCTTGGGTTTGTTTTTGGAAAGCCGATCCTAAATTTACCCCCAAGTTGACCGTTTACTGTATGTGCTGAATAATCGTGATGACCTTTGCACCATGACTGTATATATAAAATGTAGGTTCTGTTTTTTATAACTACTGTTGCGTACCTACTAAAACTTTCGTGTTTGGTATCGTGTGTGCTCTCATCTTCGTTTATTTCCAACTATTCTAATCAGCTCATCTTTCGATGACTAGTGGCGATTGGTAGGATCGTGTTTGGTTGCTCCAGTTTGCAGGTTTTTCTGCTGAATAATTTGTGTTGCCAGTTAATTCACGTTCGAGTTTAACGAGCAATTTCATTGTGAGTTTTTCAATAGTACCGTATAAATTCTAACCATTTCGATCGACTTTTCTGATTTTCTGGACATGTAAAATAGCCCCGTTAACCCAACTCTTTGGATAATCGTTGGAATTGTCGATTACGCGTTTGTAAGTAAACTATTCTTAATCGTCAGGTTGATTTATCATTTTGTTCGGTTATGATTCTCAGTTTAGTGATTTTCACTATCGTCATCATAAAGTGCTCCTTTCAAGGTAAGTCGACAATCATTCCGCAAAGAAAATTTGACTTGACATATTGACGAACTGCCATCCATAACATTCCTACGTGAGTTATGGAAAAAGTGTCGAAAACCAATTTGTATTCGGTGTTCCATCATCAGGTGAAGTATAATAAGGTTAGACACACTCACAGGGTTGGTAATTAGCACATCACTGGATAGAGACAAAAACAGTAAACATCATTTTCAGTTTGGTTTGATCCTAGTACATAACACCGTTCAACTTGGTTGTACAAAGTTTGTGAGAGAATCAGCAAGTCTACATGGTAGATACATTCGGGTTGTGATTGCATAGTAGCTGAGATACAGTGTTTTGACCATATGTTTTACAGCCTGTACTTAAGCTAAACATAGACGAATTGTGATAACTCTTTGTCTGCCTATATAACACTGATCTGCTTCGATTGTATTCCACAGATTAGACATATCAGTTTAAGTCAATAAACTGGACTGAACAGATTACCTAATCCGAGTGCATGTTACATACAGGGAATGTTAACCACTGGGACTTCTATCGGTCTATATTTAGCAAACCATGTTTTACGCAGCTTAATAGGTTTATAAACGCACAATTTTGGTCGATTCTCTTTCTTGCCTTTTTCTTAATAGCACTACGGTATTTCAATAATTCAAACTTCTAGGATGATCTCACAAAGTCATTGTTTATACTTATCAGCGAATGCAGCTACATCGTGAAAACGTTAGTATTTGTAGGAAGTTACCACCATGAACTCGACTTCTATCCCTATCTCTTAGGCATATGAACGGCATCCACTTAAATAACTATAGAACTTAAATTAACCTATGCTATCTATGCACTTGATGTTCTGTTACAAATACCAATCATCCACCTCATCTTAGGCGTCGGCTAATTTGGAACATGAACAGTGTTATTTTAGTAGCCTGTTCTAACTTATAAAACATAGTATAATATGCCACGTTTGGCCCACACACAAAAAAGTGCACGGTAAGTTAGCAGACCAGTACGCTTTTTCAAGTTCCAAGATGGTTATTGGGATGCTGCTTGATTTGTACCTCAGTAAATTGACACCACCCTCAGAAACATTGGTGTACGTGGCATTTAGAACCGGAATTACGGATTCTAAAACAAGGTTTATTCTGTTCATGGTAATCAACAAGCTGATCACCAGAAGCCAGTCATCTCATTGCATTCAATCCAAGCTCACAAACCTTTTACTCACCGGTAAATCTTTCCTTCGCATTCATGTATACAGTTCACATAAAGTAATTTGAACTAAGAAACAATATCGAGTCTTTGTTTTGATGTGACGAAGTGGACAAATAAGTGCGTTAGAAAGTTGGGTTTATCAAGTATTCCAGTTTGAAAGGGAGGACTGTGACTTTATCGTCATGACTCAGGAAAATGTTAATCACCATCTCTCACCTAGGTTTTCCCATGATGTTGTTCGTTTCCTTTTTGTACCATGGTGTGAACTTTACTGACTGCAGGTTATTGGGTATTGTTTGCCAATAAACACAAGCGTTTCTATAAATTTTACTTTACACCTTGTGGTAGATTTGCCTACTTAACTGGCTAACAGGAAAATGAGCATACTTGATTACCGGTTCATTGAGCACTATACAACCTGGCACCATTTAAGCTTCTGTTCTTGTGAATTTATTTCCCTTCTGAATGGACTATTCTCTCAAGATCTTCAAAGCTATACGTTCTGTGATTTCAGGCAAAAACGACGGCGAATATCCAGGCTAGTTACCAACTAAAGCTGTGCGAATCCCAAGGTTATATTCTTATCCAACCATGCGCGTCCTCAGGGAAGCAAAAAAACCTGAACAGAGTCCAAAAAAGTTTAGGATTAACAAAACGATTTGTAAAATAGTTCCTATTGGAACATTTTTGTTGGTCTTTTGCAACTGAACGTTACATTTTTTCGTGGCTTTTGAACCAAATTGAACGGCGTTTTTTAACAGTAAAACTTCTATCCCTGAATATTTGGTGCATGGTAATTTTGATATGTATTACGGGTAAATACCAAGACCGATCTCTTATAAGCAACAAACCTCCCACCGGTCAACAAACGTATTACCTCAACGTAATTCGCTTAACCATTTAAAATAAATCATCCCTACACACTGTCCAAAATGATGAGATTCTGAACCATGTTCGATAGCGAGGCCGGTTGGCGTCGGATTGCATAACCCCGTCTTCCGCATAAAGAAGAAATTGGGACCCTTAGCCCCATCTGATTTGTAGTCACTCAAATTCATATTGTTAAACAGTGATTACCCAACTGTTGACGAATAAATACATGCTGATTTTCTTGCCTACCGGTGTCATTGTTTTCAATATGAAAGTAATATGCTGTAATTATCCCGGTGATAAAAAACAAAAACTGAATATTGTTAGCTACTTTGTCGTTCTCCACACCGACAAATACGCTGACTGGGTTACTAGTTAAAAGCAGTTGCAAAATTGGGAAATCATCAGCCACCGGATTCTGGTCAGCATGAGGAACCACATGCAGTGCATCATCACAAGGAAGAAATATTACCACATGGTGCACGACCTTGGTAAGACTTGCATTTCATCATTGTGTACAGAAAATAACAGCGTAATAAGGTTGACTGTGTACCAGAACTATTCAACACGGTTCCTTGACTTTTCCCACACTCTTTACAAAAAACACCAGGTTCATACTATACTGCCATGTAAACGGAGTGAACGTCAGAATTTGCACGCAACTTAGGTTGACTCAGAGGTCTGGCAAATGTCAAAACGTTTCAGTAACAAACAGTTCTATCGGTTTGACCCAATAAGGCGGGTGACATTAAGAATTCCCTAATCAGATGCTCAATACGGATGGTACATCTTTCAACGACACCTTGAACACAAACACTTATTTGTATACAACGATAATCAGGAGCTGTCAAATTTGCCAATGTCCAGTTCACATATGGGGAACATTTCCTATCAGAATCCATTCTGACCCTCTTTGTTTCCCTACGTTATTTCAACACCTAAGTGCGTAGCGCCACGTCATCACTCACGAGCATTGTGGTATGACTGTCCATTCGCTCCACGTTCATTCTTATGCGGTCACCAACATGGATTAATTGCTTAGTTCAGTATTCCACACAGTTAATTCCGTCATTTATACAGAAAGTGGCAGCCGTCATAAACACACTTTTTAAAGATTTCTGGCAAGTGAAAATCCCCATTTTACTGGTTTTTACAGTTTTCACGACTTCTCTTGTGGAAACTTTTTGATGACATCTGTCTATCTTCTATCCATCTCACCTTTAGTGCAAAAACTCATACTGCAGTTTTTGCAATCGACTTGCGGTTGTAAGGTATGACAAGAAGTATACTGATTAGGAAACAACCACTCATTTGTCATTTAAGTGTGATTAGGCCTTAATACTCCACTATTATGGTTGTGCGTGATCGAAGCATTAACCTTTACTACTTCCTCGAAAAATTTCAGTGACATTCCAGTGATGAAGCAGGACTCAGAGCTGCATACTTTGACTGTTGGTTAGAGCTCTTTGTTGGTGGTGAGGCTAGCCCGAACGGGGTGCCCAGCCACGTCCTTCTTGCCTGGGAGGATTGCATGGTACACTTTATTGAGCGATATGTTTTGGCCAGTCATTTGTCAGTGGTACCCAGGTTGTCAGATTATCTCCAGAGGAGAAGCAGTGACTCTCATGTAAGCCACAACTGGTAGCAACGGTCTCAACCAAATAACATAATAGAGTTCGTACAATCTGCCAAAATATTTTTCCAGTTTTTAGGTTTAAAGTCCCACAAAAAGTACCAATACAAGCCTAACTTAGGTATCACGAATTTTTCCTTATTCCATAAAGGTGTTTTTAATGTTTTACGGGCTACCTATCTTTCTTGCAGATTCATATTTGAATAGCTCTAAGTTTACTTTTCAGTCGAAATACTTGGCTTACAGAACACACAAACTAAGAGTGACTGCGGGTTATAAAATTCGTTTATCGTAGAATCTTGCAGAAACTCCCTCCGCTGACACTGAAAGCTGTTCAGTAGCGCAGTAATGTAAGAATAGACCACACTAACAAGTGAGTATTCAATCGGTATCTGGAAAATCCTTTAACTTGTGCAAGAGGGAATGTACCTGACATAAAAAATAATACAACTGATAAACGTTGTGATGAGTTATTAACGCGTTTCAACTTTCATCCTGGTGATTTCTACAAAACTGCATTCTTCATTTGTACGTAAAAGGAACGAAAGTATGAAAGCTTTGTGAAACGGGATACTGGTGCATACTGTACGTCAAACTCACTCACAGTTTCCATTATTTATTGAGGGAGCCGGTTAACACTAGTTTATTATTGTACCATTCACATTGACTACTATCGGAAACGTATAGCCAAACACTCGCAGTCCTATCCAGTCAATTGAATTTGTGAAAGGTGAGAGAGCGAAAAATGACATCCCTCTGGAAACAATGAACAACCATCCGGTTTACAGGCAATGCAGTGAAGGAAGACAATTACACAATTAGTTTATTGATCTGGCTTTCGTGAACAAGGAAAACACGGAAATAGTAAAACAGTCCTATACACCGTCATTAACTTGATGCAACTATATGCTATTTAGGGGGTTCAGAAAAATGAAACGATATTACACAAGTTTACATTCCATTAATGTAGTCCTATTGGTTAATCTCCAACAAAACGAATTACCTGGATGACCAGGCTTTAGAGTGAACTTTTGTAGGCTTTCAACGAATTCTGAAACAATGTCCTCGATTGTCACATTAGAAATTGCTCATTAGAGTCTGTTGTTCGTGTAACAATGTGCTAGCTGTGGTCACATTTTCGAGTTAAGGAGGTTGGTTCTACCATATTTATCGATTCGCCTCAATTCGGTTCATGATGAGGCCATCGGAAGATAATGCACACTCCACAAAAAGCTCTACAGCGCCAGGGCTCACAGTTTGTAGATCATATTCTACGACCAACCTCTACCGTTAATAACAATCCGTCATTTAGTTTCTACTAAGCACTATACACGATAACAATAATCTTACGGGCTCTCATACTCCCGCGTATTTTGGATGCCCTCGAATACCTCTCTTCTCAAGCGTGTACAGTGAGTTCGCAGCATTGTGTTTATGAGTATCCTTGGATTTTAGTGAAATGTATAACTTAATTGCTATATCAATCGGTCGGTAATTATGAAATCCAAATGAACCTCCTAGCCATTCTTTAACGAAGCAGAAGACTACAGCTCAGCAATAGAATGTATACCTGCACCAAATAGAAGCAGATCGCCCTTAATATTCATAAGGAGTCACCAGCATCTACAAGCTACTATGGGTAGACACTAAGAAACTATTATTTAAATTCAGGCACTTGTGCAGTGGATAGCAGATCAAAATCTGGAACAGTAGTTCAACATTATAAGATTGACCACAAAATGTGTGTAATTTACTTCACATTGTGGACGAAACCATTTTGCTCTCATCCACCATGAGAGCGCCAGCTAGTACTAATTGGACTTAAGCTGTTTGTGGACTTTTTTTTAACCCGATGGTATGGTTACGAACCTACTGCTTTTACGTGACTTATTCTTCACTTATATAGTTGATGACGATATGCACAAATAATATGGAGGAGGGGAAAATAGACGACTCCTGACGATTTAATGCGGCATTGGTTAATCGATGCGATATAGACAGATGCTTGGTAACCTTCAAAGAATTTTCCAGAGAAGTATAGTTTACTGCTAGGAATTCTGAATCAATACTTCAACAAACTGACCTTCAGAAAGTGGTCATGATGATAACAAACTTGGGAGTTGTTGTTACGAAGCCTACTTTCATCTAGCGACTGAACTATAATATAGCTGACTGATACAGTTCTTGCTGAACCTAGTCTATTTAGTCCAGTAATTATACCACCTACTCCTAGCTAAGATTTTTACTGATGCGCTCATCGAATAAGCATCTTTACCACTTGTCAAGTGACAACACCTCGATGGTGTGGTGATAAATGTGGTTGCTTTGTGCAAGTGTGACTGACGTTCAAGGCTGGCTGCAAAGATGTGCATTACTGGCAAGCCCTAACAAGAGCTGAATATAGGACTGGTGCCACTTTATGAATGAGATTGGCGGAATTGCCTGCGGTAATGCGAAAGCAGATGTCCACTGTGGGTGATATTCTACTAATACTTACCAAACTCCCCTAATAACCTGTAGTAATAAAAACGTCGCTCAAGCAAAACCGTGTTGATTATGCAACCTAACGAGGTTCCAACTACTGGCCATTTGAGCTTGTCAAAGAGTATATAGAGATTTCATATTTCTGATAACTAACAAAACTTCCCTTTTACACAACAAAGCTTTTGTCTCAGTTTTGTTCAGCAACGCTTCTACTCCACTCTGTAAGATGTTGAAATCGATGAAGGTGACCTTACATCCAAATACAAACCGGTCTGCTCTACCCTCTGTTTGGGCAGTCCCATGGTGACCGTACACAGATCTCTCACCCGTTTTTAGATCTGTCGTACTAAGAAAACATTGTCCCAGATCCGATCACGCTTCAGTAATTCAAAGTAACTCCGTTACATTCTTGATTCTCAGACAATGCTAATTTGGGCTATTATGGTAGTCATCCCGAATACATGTGAACAGTTTATGTGGATCAAATCCTTTGGTTATTGTAACTTGCCCGAAATCTGTAACTCCTCAGTTGCATCCGTTCGTTTTATTGTCACTGGTAGCCCGATGAGGTACATTCGCATTTACTTAGACTATTCAGTAATTCGTAAATGAACACTACAAGCAGGAGTACATGTCGATTGGTTGGCCATCAGTTTGCTTAGGTCAGTCAGAATAGTGAAAATTTCAGTCTACGCGTTATTGACTACCAGAACGACACTATTGCAGCTGTTTCATTGCGCCTGTTGGTCACGTTGACAAGGGTAATATGAGAGTGAATACCGGTTTCAGGAAATAACATCTGGATAATTTTTGTCTTAAGAGATCCCAAAAATCATCAAGTGTGGTTTGCTTCTGTATGTTTCTTATCGATGTGGTTTCTAGTTCGTACAACGATAGCGTCACTATCGATAATTCAACGTTCTTATATTGCGAGCTCAAATATATGATGTCTTATTTGTGTCCACAATTGCAGATCATATCCAAAGAACACCGCTTGCCTGTGCCAACGTTCATTCGGTATGCTTTGGCTTTGTGAGACCCAAGCAACAACGCTACTGATAAATAGATTTTGGCCAGGTAATTAAGGATAAGTGAACCAAAGGTTATTTTATCAGAATGATGTTCAAAGACTGTTCAATGATGCGTTTATACGCTTCAGTTAGCTGTTCCTCTATATCATTGTGAATTCAAACAGGGTTCGACCAGACACAAAAGTTTCACTATCACTTCCGTACGCTTCTCACTTTAAAAGCTATTCCCTGAATGGTTTTACAGTTTTGGAATTCAGCAGTTTCGCGCCACATTGTAGCATTTCTGTTGGGTGGGCATTTTTTTCTGTTTGCTCTTCATTAACACGACAGGCGTAATGCATTTTGTGCGACTCAGGTACACATAAACACATCATTCACATCGTACTCTGGTTTAGCTGAATTTGGTTACCTTACCTATTATCGGTGATATAAGAGCTTGAATTTAGATGAGCATGACTGTACATCAGTTGGGTGTAGCAAGTTGTCGAAGATTTCTCATCTCCCAATTTCAAAAAGCTTAGATTTCTACAGCCATCCACGGTGCACCAAAAAAACCATACAAACCTAACAGTATAACGTAGAATCCCTGTGACTACTGTGTCTAAATGTTTAGAACAGGCTTGAACGGGACGTTCTAATCTTGGACGGAAAAGCTGTGTCAAGCTACACAACCACACATCTGCTCCTGGTACTGTCTAACGGATATTCCAAACATAGGCGACTCAAATTTCATGCTAATTCAAAAACGAATGTCAGTTGACATTTAAATACGTTCAGAATAACCGACAGTTTTGGTTTGGATAATATCTTGTCGACTATCGCGACACATAAATTCTTAAATCCACATAACCTAGAATGTAGAAATTTTGTTCCGTGTTTTCTTCACGTTCGACAAGGGCCAAATAATGTTTTCTGTCCTCAGACTTTAAGTGTGTTAAATATTACCGCCAGCATTATAGCTTTTCAACGAGTGCACAAGTAATTTATTGCTGCAACCATCGAATGATTGGACCAAATATATTTTTGTAGCCCGCGATAGACAACAAAGTACGAGGCTTCTTTGAAGTGAGTTGTTATTTTGCGACAGACAATAAACACGCAGTAACATTGTAATTTAGTCCATTCGTTGTTTAGCTGGTACAGAACTTGCCATATATGTGCTTTCGGTGGCTGCTAATATCGTCAATTTCGAGCTAGCTGAAGCTCAGAATTTTCACAGCTGATTCAGTTCCAGATTTTCATTTTCATGAAAATTAACTATTATACTAAGATTCAAACTGCACGCCATACTTGTATGAAGACATCATACCTGCTTTTTATTGTAACTCAAACTGCTGTTAACTGGAAGTGGTAGATGGGTTGTCTTTAATAAGCTGTTAGACATTATATGACAATCAAGGTTGATGACTGAGGCGCCCTCAAGACTTATGATGTAGATTGACTCTGTAGACCTGCATCGAGATATATACCCTCAGATCCGGAAAACTTTTGATGATTCATCTTATCCTGCTGGTTTGAAACTATACGTCCCAACATTTCTTCTGCAAACGATACATCAATGCGTTCTGTTACATTAACAAGAAATCATTCCTTTAGCACCTTTCTGTCTATGGTAATCTCGTCATAAGAATACTTCCCGAAGGGTTGCAGTTTACACGTTTTAATGGTTGAGTGAGTTCCACACTCATTACAAGTTCGAAAATCTTCCATGTTTCGAATGTTGCTTTTGGTTATTATTAGCTCCACGCCTGTTTAAGTGTGCTACAATCAACCTATTAATGAGGTCGAATGTACTCTGTGTTCAATCAAGTGTTCGTCAACAGTGTATGACAATGCAGTATTCTCATGTCGAGACAAAGAAAAACGATAACACCACTCACTGGTTGTGAAAATTACATTCTGTCTTGTACAGTCCAGCACTATGACATCCGTCAAAAATTTAAAACTCCAACAGCTTGTTCAACTTATCACGTTTCTGTCAGATTTTAAGCGTTGGTTTAACCTAAGACAAACATTCGGTTCGATCACCTCGTTCGTTAGCGTTCAAATGTAATGGGAAATCGGCAAGATGCGTCATCGTTGTGAGCGTTTTATAGCTTTTATGCAGGTACTGCGAAGTTCGATTCTAACAAACTGAAGTTCCATCAAGTGGATAGGGGTACGATGAGCAGACCCCTGTATATCCGCCTTATAATGTTCATCCTAGCTAAGCACAAGTTATATTATATAAAATCCAGTTAAAATCAAGGTTTCTCTTTGATAGAACCCAACAATTTTCACACGTAATTTGTGAAACTGAATCAAGCCTATCTCAATCCAAATCTATTTAACTAGAGCGAATCGACCAAGGGTCTTTTGCTTCAAAATATACATCACTAAGAGGTCATATGCAAGAGACAGGGCATTTCCAAAATTGCCTTACAGAAACAGTCTAACGTATGCGCTTATGACATTCATGACACAGAGCAAGCCGAGTGAAGAGAAGTTTTTCATCAGTGAAACTGAGCCTAGTGTTAGATTTTTCGATAGCCGACGTGCGCGCTGTACAGCGCTATTACCTCAACGAGTGCAGTTAACAACAGTATCGAAGAGAAGGGTGTACTTAGACCCCTCACTGCTAGACAACTACTGGGGACCAGTAACAATGAATCGTCAAACGGACGATTATCCAAGCCTTATATTGTTACAAAATTATACACCACATGATGAATCAAAATCTTACTTTTCTTTTCAACCCTGAAAATCATTCTTGGTCTGACCAGAAGGTGCTTACCGTTAGTTCAGAGAACATGGTCTGTGTCTCTCACTTTCATATTTCTGTATAATAGGGGAACAGAGGATTTTAATAATCGTTTGGGACGTGGAACTAATGCGTCGTGATCACTATGGAAACAACCGGACGAAAGTTTTCGTTGGTGCGAGGCTTTCGAGTGCAATCAAGCAACGTGCCTATAGCCTACTATTACAGGTGATCCACTGCATAATCTGGCTGACTAGTAATGGCGTCAGATTGGTTGGATAGTCTGACTGGTTAGCTGTCTTCTTATCTTACGTGGACTTAGGTCAGAGATACACTGATAACCGTACAACCTTGTCTCCACGGTACAACACTGACACGCGTGTTGCACACTCACTGAATTAGTACTCTGTACTGGTATCCTGAATCCTGTAGCCGTGTAATACGCTGGATATGTGCAATTCGCTATTCAGTAACTCCATCATACTTTCGGTTTGTCGGTTAACTACTCACACGGGGATAGTAAGGTAATCTGTTCGCAAACTTTATAACTATTTACACATCTTCCGCCATGACAACATTTTCACTGCACGGTTGAGTTGTTAGTACGTTGCACACGTAACGCTAAAGCAGGTCTATATGGGTTCACTGATGGATAATCGTTGAGGTCTGGTCACTGTGTTTATAAATTTGAAGATAACACAGTCCCAAGCTGAGGGTAATGCATTACGGTACTTCGCATGTCAAATAATTTAGACTGATTAACCTGTTTTAACTGTACGAAGACAAGAACGTTTGAGTAGCTCGAGGAAGACAGGTAAGTGGTGTCAAATGGAGCTGACGCTTCTCATTTAACGACTATCCACAGGCTTCATCCAAACGAGCCGAACAAGTATGCGTTTTAGGAGCTTTACAATTTTAGGACACAAAGAAGCGCCGCATCGTCCATTCGCAGATTTAAGCTTTTCGTCACAGGGATCTTTGAACTGAAGTTGTGATACGCATAAGTAGCCTCAAGCAAATAACTTCTTTGTTTACTGATTCCACATTTCAACCTCTTTACGAATGCCCAGTATGAAAGTGAATCAGTATGAAAGCAGGAACGAGGAATAGTGCTTATTCTCACCAGGGCTCCGAAGTGAACTTCGGCTGCGTCAACATGACGCAATTGCGTTGACAACTGTGCCAATTACATCACACTAGTTATGATTGTGGGCGGACCGATTTTTATATTATGGTTATCAAAATCGAGTAGCTGGTAAATTGATTATTGCAGGAAAATACTTAAGAAAGAGTTTCAAAATAGTTTCGATTCACATTCCACCCGCTTCATTACTTGAGAATATGTTCGTCATGCAGTTCACAAACAATTTGTGATCTCAGGAGCCAAGCCAACGAATTAAAAAGTAACGGGAAATATAAACCTGAGGTAATTGTTTGACCTTTGTAAGTTTAGCAGAAAAAATGTTGAGATGCTGACCTTCCTGTCAACTTAATGGTGAAAACATAACGTGGTTGTTAACCTGTTCTACTAAGAGTGTTAGCAGTTCTTCTGTAAACTGTTGTTCCTCAACAATGCCATTATCGTGCTTGCACTTAAGTCGTAGTTCGGACCAATCATTGTGTACAAATGACCTTTTTTTACCCAGTCGGTGCTTGTGGCAATCAACTGAAAATTAGGGTGAAATCCTCTTTTACATTGTGCAACGTAGCGTTTCTAACGCATTCTAACGAATTTCGTAAACAAAAACAAACTTGCCATAAATATTACGCGCGATGACAAATCGCCCTTCAACGTTACCCAGTTGTCAGTCCTAGTAATGTTTGGTAGAAACGTCTGTCCAATGCATCAATAATTCCTTCTGCATAATATGAACAGTTAGGTGCCGTCGTGTTACAAGAGTCAAAGGGGAGTGAGCAGGCTGAAAACAGTGTGATACAGGCGGAACGTTTCTTCTTTTGTCGAGTCCTTCAACCCGTGTCATGGATAAATCGTGATGAACAGTTTAATGCAACTTGAAGGGCTGTGATGTAAAAATCTTCACATGTTTTTGCCTGCACAGCCTGAACATAAAGCGCTAGAGATACCAAATTTTGTCAGCAGTCACCGGCCTCCTCAGGTCTGCTACACTTACCCAGCCCAAAACTCTAATGCTTTTCAGCAGCACACGTAAGAAAGTTACATTGCGGTCGCGACAGTTAGGTCTAACATTTCTTCTCTGAGAATACTGAACGATGACTTGTTTAAATTTCATCGTAAATCTTTTCTCTTCACGTTTGGGTAAACCTTTACTGTAGCCTGCTCAATTAGATGTGGTGCCCTTCTGAATTTAGGCCTTCGGTAACAAAGTACTGGTGTTTTCTATTTGTAAAGGCTTGATAAGAGGCATCCCCAATCATTTCGTATGATACCTAATCAACCTCACGTGATGCTAACCTTCAACTCACTGAAGGAACTTGTAGGTTATTCAGACCTCAGTTTATCCGGTTATCTTCATCTCTGTTTACCGTGATGAGTTATTATCGGTTTGGATTTTAGTCTGCAGATTCAATGAACAATTTTTGTTCCGTCCAAAATATCTTCTTATTTCCCCTCCCCAAAAATGTCTAGAGGCAAATGTAAATAGCCTATAACATTTATCACCAGTCATCTGTCAAATTTATGCCAAAATGCATTAAAGATGGTCCTTGATATAAACACAGATAAGGCACGAAGAGAAATTTATCCATGACATCTGAGAGCTAATGAATCAGTTAAGCGTATTTATTCATTCTGATGAAAAAAACTTACTTGCCTTTCTGTCTAAATTACCCATAAGTTGTTTATTCACTTGAGTAATGACGTCTGGACCACTTTATTTTCCGTTGAGAGAATTCAGTCATCTGTTAACAGCTTAAACAAGTCAATCATGTGGACTCAGTAGTTTTTCATTTACTCAGCAAGAGGGACTTCTGAGTGAACAGTTAACTGGCCTATAACTTTAGTGCACTACAGAACATCAAACGGCTGAACAAATACCAGTATCACAACAACAGCCGGCTATTGGATGAATGTTGTAGCGGGCTATCTTTCTAGATGAGACGAAACGAAGCATACCTAATAATCTAAACTAATTTACGTGCGCCTGTCTACCTGGTTTGATCCATCTCTTCGTCGCCGAAAATAAATATCTGGGTAGTCGTATGTGTACTGAAGTACAATGTGGGAATGGCATCCTCAAACACAGTGCCTAACTAAGCGTACATCATTCATGTTCAATCCACTTCGAAGAAAATGGGATCCATCAATACACAATAGTGACACCTACTGTCGTTTTCATTTGCGAGGTTAGAACGCTTCCCTCCCCAAGGTTAGTCTTCTCATGTTTACCGCCGGGCAATCGGGAACGCTAAGTGATTCTGTGATAAACGTTGTTTTTGACAACTTGACTGTTCGAATTGAAACGCTTTGCTTGTTTTACGATAACTCAAAATATGTGTACTTTTGGCCGACATAATTCAAAGATTTTTGATTTAGTTAAATTTTTAGTGTTGATAAATAATTGCTTATCGATGACAAGGTTGTTACCGGCACTCTGAACTTCATGCAATTAAAGATTACATTGAGTTGTGTATTCCAAAGGAGTAGTTTCAAGGGCATCTTCTATTGCGTCAGTCCTGTGCACATTCCCATTTCAAAATCCTCATCTCATTAAACTTTCGGTTGAGTTTTCCTTTTCTCTCACGAGACTATGTGAATCCCTTGCACTGTTCTAGTTAGCTAGTTTATTGTTAAACCCTAGCAGTGTTGTATCCGTGACCACATCGTGAGTCATGTCTAGCTAGTTTTTTTTAATCATCAACGGTGTTCACTTGTATTGGTTTTTTTACTGAAAGATGTTGGTTGACATTCGATGAAAATTTGACAGAACTCACGTAAATCGCCTTGAGCTGGACTGATTTAGCTAGCTGAATGTACTCTTAATTGCGTATTGCCTAGCTTGTTGGTTAATTCGTAGATTGGCAGGCCGTTCGGTCGAAAAAGTTACGAAAACAAGAAGGTGTTAGACTAAAATTAATCGACAAACAGATTTCTTCATATGATTGAGCATTTGAGATGTTAGTCAAATTCAACGAGGTGACACCGATTATCATCTTTAGCATGTGTCGAAGTGATATTGTTATATTTTGGAATAGGGTTTGAAACTACTAATCCTGTAATTTTCCTGCTAAAGATAAATCTTGATAAGTTTCCGTGTGTAAATTTAAAGAACGCAGTTAAGCATTTCTGCTCTCGTTTTCTCCATTGTCCGTTAAATATTGTTTCTGAGGGCTGACAGTTGAAAACACGAAACAGATTAAGATCACGTGTTAAAAACGCCGAGATTGACAGGTACAAATGAGCCGATCGGTACACACTGTAAGAATGCTGATTTAACTGGAAGATTCTGTCTACAGGAAAACACCACCTGAGAAATAATTCCTACTCTTTTGGGCGCCCAACATACCTAGTGGAATTTTATGGTCATTATTGAAGTATTACTTAATGATTGATAAATGTATAACACCACCACCATCGCTACAAAGCGACCACTTCGTCACGACATTGAGTTCGGAAACCAAGGCAACCACAATCGGTCGGATTGTCTTAGTTGTGCAGCTGTCAGCTGTTCACACAATCCCAGCAGCCTTGTTGTCTCGTTCCCTGGCATTACAACTCACAAGCCACGACCCTGTCGGGATTCTCCTGCTCTTCCTTCACCTCCTTCGAATCTTTCTGCCCACGATATTGATTTTTTCCTTGCAGGGAAACTGTATACTATGGAGTTGGATACTTTGCCACACGATGTGCCTGTGTGTGTCAGTGTTGGAGTATGTGCATGCGCCAGTATGCGGTTAGGGTGACGCCAATATGTACACAAACATGCAAGCATGTGTGCATCATCTATCCATCCGTCTACTAAACCACCCACTCCCTGCAACATGTACGCTTCAAGTCATCTGGTTTCTCTGTCTGAAGTACTTGGTATAAAACCACAGGAAAAGTTTGAAAATTTGCGTGACTGGTCTGCACATGTTTTTCTGACATTTGCAACTGTCCCTCCATCCCATCTTTGGTGCGTTTGACCACTTTCCCCTCACTCAAACACATGTCCTCATATGTACTCAAGTGCGCTTCTCTGTCGGAAGGAGGGAGTTGGCGTTATTGAAGTTTAATTCAACTCGTCACACAATTTGTCTGTTTTGAGGTAATATGTGTAACGCCATGAAATATAAGGTTACACAAATAATCTGTGAATAAGATTTTACTGATCGTCGTTAACTGATTTACGTGTTTTCAGGGATTACATTGTGAGGATTAGTTATGTAATAACGAGGTCATATGTTGGCTGGATGTTGTCGGGCTTTCAAAATCTGAATATGGGATTCACAGCTGTCAACCCTACAAGTGGAGCTGCTACCACTGATTTGCTATCAGTACTTTCAAACGTTATGTTATGTTGATTGAAATTAAAGGCACATGGTATACAGACATTGAACAACTGCTAACTGAGCTGCGGTATCAGCTATCAATCTATCAAATCTGTTTGTCTGTGACTTCAGTCCTTTCAATCGACGTACAGCCCGTAAACATTTGATTCTTTGTTTATCAATCCTTAGGAAAGATTACTCTAAAGAAATCGATATGAATTGCAGCTTGTCTCTGTTCATTTTGAAGTGATTACTGGAACTAAGTGGCCGAGGTTTTTAGTATGCTACGATGTACTGGATAAATACGTTGATAAAATAAATTTGCTTGGTATGACCATGTTTTATCAAGTTGTTAAATTTGTGAACGACTTTAGTGTAGTCCATTTAACTGACAAGGGTCTTAAGCCACTTGAGGAGTAAGATCTTGTCCGGACTCAAAGATGCACCAACTACTACTTATTTTGGCTTCATACCCAATTGTCTGGTCAGTACAAACAAATTGACTTCACCTATTCCCTTAATTCAGGTCCGTCTATTAACTGACTCCATAAGTAAACTGATTCCCATAAATTCTCTACAAATCTTTATCGTAGCTAACTTTAACAGTCTTCAGGTTAACTTTCGAAAGCAATGGGAGTCATGGGCAAAATCTATCACCGACTATTAGTGTTGGCAGTGTGATAGTGTCAGTTTAACTGAAAGGGTAAGTGGTTTTCTTCGCAATGACGATGTCTTAGAAACAAGAGTGGCTACATTTTATTCTAACCAATGAAGAACATCACAAACAGTTTTGGGACCTATGCCCTCCTGTTCATAGTGATCAGGAACCTATAGTGTTTTTGCAATTCCCACCTTTGTGAAAGTGTTTCTGAGATGGACTGGGCAAGATTGCTCCGAGATCTTTTTAATCGCATTTCACCAGTTACCAATAGATTGTTGTGGGATATATATAGCATGTTCAGATATCAGAGTTATTCATGAGTCTATTTCAGTTAGACAATCAGATCCCTCCAGCGCAAACAACAACATTGGCCTAGCACAAGGAAACTAACCGTATTGAGGCGATTCACTTGGAATGTGTGCCAAGCAATTAGAGCGGAACAAGTAGACCAGCTTCATCAGGTACTTAATTACTTGACGAAAATATGTGAACGAACCGATAGGCGTTAATGTCAGTTACAAGTACACAGTTAGTTTGGAATAAATCAGTAATTATTAATGAACGTCATAGGTAGAAATAACAACAGAATTTCTGCATCGTTTTACTTGCGCCAAATGTTTGGATAACAATCTGAAATGAAGAGTACACTTCGTACTTACTACCATAGTGCGTATCATGAATGTTCTACTGATTCATCATGGGTGGTCAGAACCAACACCACAAGTACTCTCAGAAGAAGCGTTTGTACAGCAAACAGAGGGTAGGAATTACCAAGTATAAAAATGACTGTCTAATGTTAGATTTAATAAACTGACTTCCAAAATGGGTTGTTTAGTGTAATAAACTGCGAACCTCGTTTAAAGGTACATTTGTACAATCTACTATCGTAGAATGTTTTCTGTTTTGAGCATTTCAATAAATATATTTGTATTTATCTAACCGCGAAGCACAACCTATGAGTCGGTTATTAAAACCTAGAAAACTTATGTTTCAATGAGATTTGACTAACGCACTTCCATTCCGAAGAAATTCCTAGTCAGAGCTCCTGAAAATAACACGAAACTGAAATTCTGCTCACATCAGAAATTATCGCCATTGTATAAACATACGCTTTCGGAAATTCGAATTCACATCTCCGTAACCAAACACAACTTGTCACTGATTAATGATGTCACAATGAGAACGATGTACGTTTCACATCCGCAATCCAGACATTTTATCTCACGAGTAAGGTTCAGGTTTCCCAACAAACTGAGATATCCGAATGTGAAAAGTTCAACAAAATATCTGTACTGTTCATTTCTTCGGAGAACTTTCAAGTTATTACGAAGTAAGCCTAACTTCTAAATACTTTGCATGTCACTAAGTTCTCATTCTCTTTTATGCCAGAAGCCACACTGTGGTGTGTTAGATTGCACTGATGGGAGTGATCAGTTTGCCAGGTTATATTGGCTATAGCAATCTTTAGTTGGCTAGAGTATAATTGCACTATGATGAATAATCCCAAACTAGTTCTCATTCTTGACTAGTCTTGAACTCTTAGTGACGCCAAGTGGACAAAACAGAGCATTCAATAAGCCGAAACAATTCGTTCGCACGCAAATGGTCAGTTGTCCACCGAACAAAAGTGAGTTACACGCCTCACTAGCTTCTTTTGTCCAGAAAAGTGAATAACCGTTGTTATTAAAGTCAGGCCAGTTGACAGCATTTCTTTAAACATTTCCAAAGCATTCGACCTAGTTGGCAGTTTTGTCGCGTGTATGCAGTTTCTTGAATATGTTAAGCTATGTAAATCTGTCTTTGTATTATCAAGGTTACCACCTCACGACTAATTCGTTGAAACTACAACATGAAATGTGCAACTAAATGTGCATGCCACGATCGTCTAAGTATATCCTTACAGAGCTTGGCAGGATATGTTCATCATTTGATAATTTCATTTTAAGGCACATTCGGCTAACTAAGCTGAGTTTATGGACAGATCTAAACATCAGTCATACTGGTCGAATAACGCTGTGAGTGACATTTCACGGTTAGCCGTAAACAACAAATTCTTCGTTAATGATACGCTACGGTCCCTCTGTTAAAAATTACACACGCATGGTGACTGACCATCTTTTTATGTCATGGCTATCACGTTACTCTCTGATCTTCCTTCGTCTCAAGCCTTTCACCAAAATCATTCTGAGATTACGTCAATCTGCCAACTTCTTATGAATATGGGGAGTACGAACAGGAATTTCGTTTTGCCAAAACACAAGTTTGGTATGGACTGTTGCTTCGGCAAACCGAGATTGAACAAGTTTCTTGATCGATCACGAAGAGAACCGAAGGTAACTTCGTGATTAGTGAATGTGAAGCTGAAACAATTGACAGTGACGTAGATTTTGATGTGGCGCTATCAATACAAGTACATACAACCTTCAAAACTAGCTTAGAATCGCAATTAACTAACAATAATGTGTTAATGGGTTAAAGCAGACAGCACAAACACATGGTGCCACTCACAGCTAGACAGCACTTATGTAAATTGTGCCAGCTTCAGTAAGGCTTACGCAAAACGTGTCCAGCTGACTGCAGACACAATATACAAGATTTGTTAACACATCATCACCCAAACATCAAGCTTACGAAGGATGTGCCAAACCTCGTCAGTTTCTTTCCGATTTCTTACATCCGCTCTGAACCACGTTAGCTTGAACGATACGTACATTCTACCCGATTCTCAACTATAACAATGGTTTGTTCCAACCTTGGGTAACCTACCCTGGATTCTGTTTATTAAATGTGATCAAAAGGTCATCAAACATTAAAGAACTATCAACCTTATGAAATCCTCCGAACTCTGACGCACGTAGTTAAGTGAGGATTGACGGATCAGTTTGACCCTTCAGGTACGTACTCTTCCTAATTTATATTGACTATGAAGGTCGTTCACGAAAACAACCATGTTTGGTGAGCTTGGCTAAACTCGCGTGGTTATGTAAAACTTATATTGTTTAAACAGGAAATAGAAAACAGATCACATATCAGTGGATATCTTCTGGGAACGGGGTGGATCACAATCTACGGATAGAGTACGGGCGTTGGTATGTGCTGGAGTGTATTAAATTTGCCTACCATGGAAAGCATAAATATCGGTTTTAAGCGGATTGCCCTCAATCTGACGGCAGGTATTTTCGAAATGAATGATAACCGTAGGTGAAGGATTTTGTAGTGTTTTAATGCGCACGGATTCGTCTTATCTAATACCGAAGATCTCTGCAAACGATAGCAGTCACAAATTGCTCTATTTTCAGGGGGTTTTGAAAGTTTCTTTTGTTTTATCAATATTGTGAACAAAAATTGATATTAGAATGAGTTATGCCTAGACAGTATCACTGAAAATACAAAACAAACTTGAGCAAACCACAGTAAGCTATGTTACCTATACCAGTCAGCAGTGGAACAATGCCATCACAGTTCTTACGAGCTGTACAATTTTGGTTGTGCAAAATATACAGTTGATTATCATGATGGAATATTTGTCGTTATATGAGAGGAAAATAAAAACTGTGATTCTTTTAATATGTTGTTTGAAGGACTGCATACTTCAATTACGATTCTGTATTTCATCAATTCAAATTTACAAGGCGTCCATTTTGATCGGGCGTTGCGCTGATGGGCTTCACTTCATCTGTTGCAGTGTTCACAGTACAAACGTTTTGCGTTGCATTAACAGTCAAAAGATTAAATGCATTTGTCGTCTTGCAATTTTGTGTGGTAACGTAGTGTCACCGGGTTACCATAACCTCCGTCATTCACTCAATCCAAAAACTCCAGAAATCTGATCCAATGTGTAGTACACGACGCGATCAGCCACCTCCCTCATGGTAAGCACGTGCGCACCTCTCATACGTGTACCGACAGGAATGACCATTTGGTTGCTTATGATTCATTCTAGACTGACAGACATTTATTAAACTTTGGGCTGATTTTACTTTTCCGCAAAAATTGCATATGTTTTACGTGATCGTAAGCGTCACTTGAGTCTTCTTGAAGATGATTAGTAGTGCCATTTATTACTCATGAACTTTATCAGAGAAGAAAGCGAAATAAACATTGAAATACACCCTACCAAATCTGATCCTCTCGGATATAACATCCATGAAGTCACATTCGTAATCGTCCTGAATCATTGTCCAGTCGAGATTTCCAACCTTACTAGATGCGTGTTATTTGGGAAACCGAATAGTGGCTACATCAAACAGTATGATATCGATTGATCGAAAATCCTTGGGTTTATTCAAACCATATACATTAGAAGGAGAAAGTCGTTCTGAAAATTATTTTGTTGTTGTAGTATATACATGGACTGCGTACAAACTCTTCCTCTAATCTCTTACTAAACGTTGGCAAATAAGATATTTGTTTACAGTCTAACGCACTATATATCGACTCAGACAAAAACGGTGAAAGTGACTCAAAAATGAGTTAACATCTTCTAGCCTCAGCGTTCGTATTTTCTCTCGTAGTAGTCTTTTCAAATGTGGTCGGATACGCACATATGATGAGGTGTAATAAAACAACATCCAGTTGTGTTCTCAATAGATGGTGGCCGATAAACACGCACTTGATTTTAACCTCTTTTTTTCGGATACTGCTTGTTCGTAAACTACTCCTTGAATGCTGCTTTGAGCGGTTACAAAATACACAGGACGAATCGAGTCCCTTAGTGCTCAACTACACTGTCGTTGTGTGTACCCACCGGTGAATGGCGTGACACAGACGGATGTAGCATACAGGTATGCCCGTCACACCGTTTACTTGACAGTTTATTCATTTCCATGCTGACTTAAGTCTGACAATAAGCCATTTTCGCGTTACTAATAAGATTCCGAGGCAGATGTTGGTTGTTTTTTCTCATTCCAGTTATTGAAATATACGCTTTTGTATGTATATATAAGTATATAATACAAGCTTTCGAAAAACTAACAATTCCTCTTGACAACCAAATGGTACTGATGAGTTCAGCACACTGATGCAGCGTCCACTCGCGAAGTCAAAATTGCGGCCAACCATCAATAATCACACTACTTAAATTAGAAAATAGTCCGCGAGCTAAACTCCACTTAAAGGAAAATGATTGTCAGCAAAAAGTGATGTTTTCAGAAAACATTGACTAAATGTCAAAACGATACCTTTCTTTCTTTACAAAACCATTGCTATGTGACGAATTTCACGTGAAAACTTTATTCCTTCAATGTTGACACCATCATTTATTGATGAAGATTACACAAATTTGGGTCCATGAAAATAAACACCGATCAAACTTTATCACAACTATCTCACACGGGTGCCTCATTTAGTCGCCCTTTCTCAGCAAGAACCAATTGTTCCGAATTTTGATTCCGCCATAGTTCATAACTATTACAGTTTCTTGCAACCACCCAAATTTCAACTTTAGTCAACGTCACCTTGAGGCAACTGAGTTCACCGATCCTCAAGGTATCTCACATTTGATCTGAACAAATTATCATATCTAAACGATTGATCTTACTCACTGTGGGTTATGCAGTACGTTCGAATTTACCAAGACATTCTGACCATCGCGTTATAGATTTCTGTCAATGGTAAAGTCAGTGTTTCTTTCAAAGACGGTCAGAAAAACATACATTATTCAGAAATTACTGTGGGTTAATTTCATTCATGTCATTCCAAGCTAATTCACCGATGCTTTTGACAACAACTCATTGAAACTTAACATGTATCGAATTCCGAATCTGGGTTTTTGCAAAACATATCTACCAATCGGTGTACCGAGTTGCTGGAATCAGATAACTAGGGTTTAGTGAGGAAAGTAAACGTTAGCGTTGGTAAATGGATTGATAGACCGGTGTGGCACACTACGAATATGCATAGGCAGGCAAGCGCGTGCGAACCACCGCCGCGATACAGAAATTTAACTGTCTATCCTAGGGTTCCATCGTTTCACATAAACATCACAATATTCTTAATAAATCAACTTACCAAGACTATTTTTTGTTGCGGATTCAGTCGTATGAATTAATTACGATGGATCGCGATGCTTCACTGGTATTCAGTCCACTGGATGACTCGGTGACCAGTCTGCGTTTGTCCTGCTGTCTATTACTGGCACTGCTCCTAATTTCGGCAAGCTAATGAAAGTTATTTATCCGACTGTGTTTGAGAAAAGTTTTCTCGGCTAGTTTTCATTTCGTCTGCTACTCAAGACCTAAACCAGCCTAATTACATTTTACACCTTAAAAGGCTGTGCCTTGTACTTTTTATTCCCTGAAGAAAACTGATTAGCATTAAACGAAGAAAAAAATCACATGTACAGGGTAGTATGAATAGTTTATTAAACGGTTGATTTGCGTCATTAACAAAGTAGCAGTTAACCTTAGGGAAATCCCCCTATATGACGTGCCAATGAGAATGACAGTTCATTATGTTTTTGACCTGTGACTCACCATCGACCAGAGCTCGATAAATCTGGCTTGAGTTTTATTAATTTGTAAGTATAATTCTCACGATGCACAATAAGTTCTATTGAATTCCACTGTTGCTACATAGTCGAGGAACGCCAAATCGTTAAGACAGTTTTCAAATATAGCAAGCTACCTATCTAGCAACCTTCATAAATTGAACTACTTCTCCTTCCGCCTTAGAAACCAGACACTTGGTGTGTAACGTTTGTTTTGCATCTGTGAGGAATTTGTTGAGGTATTACTGTTTTCCAGCCCCGCTGCTCGCGTCAAAAGAATGTGCAGAACTCCTAACACATCTTCCCAATTCTGTCTCCAACCCACTTAACACGTAGACGGTTACACCTGTTGTTTCATTTAACTAAAGCCAACATAGCGCGGTTAGTTATAGGAGAAGTTCGACCTTCGCGTGTATACGCATCCATATATGCTAGATCGTTTGACTTCAACAGCGGTGGGCAGTGACGACGCTCGGATGGTGTAACTAATCGTTAGAGACTGAAAAGCCCAGCATTTTAAATGGCAGTTGCAATTCTCAGACTCAAACCTAGACACAGTCACTTCTTTGATGCAGCTAATAGTGTCCTAAGTATGGAGTGGCTTGTCCATTTGACGAAGAATTAAGCCACAATTGTACAACCAGAAGATGACGGAAGATAGAATCAACACACCTAAGCGTTCAGCTGCGCTTACCTTTGTCACACTGGTCAGCCGGCCAAGCTAGGTCAATAAAAGTTTACTGGGAACGGAGTTGGTGTTCATTACTGCTCCAAAGTATTCAATTTATAAGTACTGGCGAGTAATCGGTGATTTGGTTAATTTCGAGTTGAAAATCATCCACAACTAATCGCAACTGTCGCATTCTCACAGACTTTTCAGTCGGCCCTCTTCGTAAAGAAGCACTAGACTCAAGTTCCGCTCTGATTAAAGCAGCTCGTCAGTAGTGCATATCCTCGCCACTGTCGGGACTAGAACTCCGGCCAAGCTTTTCATGAGGCAACCGTGTTTACCACTTCGCCACTGACCTCACTACCATCGAATTATCACATGTGAACACAACCACTTTCGCTTGTGAATAATCATCAGGTTGCCCGATCGTCTCGATAGGAGACAGTTACTGTCTGTTAGCTGCAGTCGATAATCCCGTGATTAGGACCTCTTAGACAGGTCCAAATCTCCGATCTCATCAAAACCCTTAGGCGATATTATAGATTACTAACTGTGTGAATTCAATCCTCCGCATGCCAAATAAATGAGCATTGCAGGATGTTCTGAGCAGATGGTTTTATTCCAAGATTTAATCCATTGGGATTGACCTTCGTTAGGAGTTGTGTAATCTAAGTTACAGTAACAGGTCACACTCATGAGAAACAAAACCCAGAGTGAGTGAAAGACAAAGCAGAATAATTCGCTGGCAAAGTAGTACGACTGCCAGTTCACTGGCTAAAAACATGTCGACAAATTTCTATTACATTCACACTACATTTGGCACGAAACGCACGCAACTAAATCACAAATCTGTTACACTCTACTAAATTGTACACATTTTTACAAGCAGTTCACCTTTTCTGTCAACGTGTTGAACTTTGACTTTTGTTTCAAACCCAGGATGACTAATTGAATAGATATGGCGTTACTGCAATAATAACTCAATATGGAAATCAATTTATGTGGCAATCGAAGCGGTTGGTCTTCTGAGCGATCGATCACCTTTGCAGTAAATGCTCCTAATTCTGAAGCTGTTGGTCTGACACATCATACTGTGACGAGCATCTCGGGCTCTTCTAATATGCTATCCATGGTTATTATTGCGTTCTTGTCCCTTGTGTGCGTGAATTGAGGTTGTGGATTTCAACATCTTGATTCCTCTCGATTTTATGGAAAGATATCAGGTTTCACCTAGGTTATCTTGAAATCCACTAAACTGATCCACCTCAGTTAATCTGTATTCGCGGAAGTAAGTCATCGAACCGATAACGCACGTAGTCAGCATAATGTGCTGACGTCACTTCTGAAACAGGTTTCTTCTCGTTTTTCAAATCGTTGTGTCTGTGAATTCTGGTTCAGAAGGTTCTTGATAGGTCGAACCATATGACAATCCCTTGGAAATATAGACCCCATGTAACACAGCATCACAAACGCTAAGATCACTCTTGTGCTTTATGAGTAAAGCAGTGAAGCAATTCCTCTAAAATGCGTCTGTCCTGTTGTGTCCATTTATATTGTTACTGTGATAGAGTACAATACTCCAACTGAATACAATCCCTTTAACTACCGATTGTTGATTTTATTAACGCTTACGAATCACTGGGAAAATCGTCAACTTTATGTTAGTTCGTTTCTCAAAAGTTACAATAAAGAAGTATCATTAAGGACGAAATTCTGGAGGATTAGCCGTCTGTCGACGGTAGTGGCTGAGGGAATTCACAAAGAGATATTCTTGGATTTGAGTAAATAACTGATGCAACATCATACTCAAATTTTTAAATGACGAAGCATTTTCGGTCCAACGAACTATGTTTCTCGCAGGCGAATCCTGGTTCGAAGATGCACTATATACCTATCAAGACCTCGGCAGCAGTGAGTTTTCTCCCTGGATGAGGACGTTTAAACCCATAGCATACATTTTTTCACTTCACTTCGGAATAACTCAAAGCGAGTAAATGTTTAATCACCGTTCGAAATGTGTAACGTTCATCAGTCTGTCAAAATAAAAGATAAGCCAAGATTGTACAGTAGGACAGGCGCAATCTGGCCACCGAGCTCTGCACCGGACCTCATGGTAGTGGAGTGCCACAGTCCGTTGCAGTTCGTTAATATTTTTCTGCCGACTGAATCCACGGCAAACACTACACTTGGTAAACTGATCTTGTCTTTGTGTTTAGGTGAAACGTTGAAGCGGCGTGAACAACACAACAAGATGCTTTATGACAGGGTTGTTAACACTTCTTTACCTGCTCGTGCACGCACCAAAAAATCCCTTACCCTGTTTCGCTGACCCTTTAAAAGATCGGACCTCATCTTATTTAAGCGTTCGGCTTACAAGTTGTTCATGCATGCGCAAATGTGTTCTTTGTCAGGTCTCTCAGGTGAACCTAGCGATACTAAGGGAAATTGAGCTGTGGGCGCAGGTGTCTATAGAAGACCTAAATAAGTAGAAAACATCGGTATCCATTAAATAAACTGCAAAAACAAACAAATTGTAGCAACTCAAGTCAACTACCAGCAACATACGCCTTGAAATTAAACTTTACTAATTAAAACCATCATATGCTCTACAGTACGAAATAAGGATGTGGAATACATTAGTTGAACTTAATTAGGATTCACAAGATGTGCATGACGTTTGGTATCCTTAAGTAGTTGGTTGTTGTACGTTTAATTAACACTTGAAAACTAAGCTCCTACTTCGTCAAAGTTAAAGAGACACTGAAGGCTTGCACCAGTGGTGCGGACTTAAAGAACCTGATGCATTGATCTTGATGTGCTGTTGGTCAGAGACTGAGATACATCTGGGAAGAGAAGTTGAACAGCCATTATCCAAAAATGTGTAAGCAAAGTGTTTGCTTTCTGTCCGACGAAAATAGGCGATGATATTGGCAAAGTAACTGCACGTGAGACCATTACGTTTTGATACTCAGTTCACAAATTTGAGACTCATCATTAATAGAGTACGGAACTATACGGGAAAACAGCACTAGCAATAGAAGGCACACACCCGTCAATTAATCTTGGAACAGGAGAAGGAGCAAACAGTTCTCCGTAGCAAACCCTGAAACGTGTAATCCCGACTGATGAAGAAACTGTTATCAGATTAACGTTGTAAACTGCGACATAACGTCACCTTTCACTCGAATGAATGGTGGTTATTCGGGATTAAGTATATTACGATACTCTACCTCCATGTATGACATCTCATCAGTAGCTCAAGATAGTTAACATTAGCAAGTAAAAACATATTTTCTACACACCCTGAGGTGTTCACTGAGAGGTTAAGAGGGATTGTTTATTGTTGGTAGCCAAACAAACCGTCGCACGAACTCTGCTTAACCGTTGTGACTAATATGGCTGGTATTTCGTCGTATCATGCACTACCATCAGCCTTGCGCTATGCAGTGTGACTGACATTTTACTGTTATTCAAGCCCTGAGCTGTTTGATACCTCTGTCATTTATGGGTGTATGTGTGTAATGCCGCACGGAAAAATGAACGCGAATAGCGAAATGTATGTGCATGTCAAACTTGCAGATCAGATGTTTCAACTTTACTTACTATTGTCTAGCCAGCCTGAGCCCAACAGCATGAGGCGCCTCAGAGAAATTGATGTGTTGTGGATAAATTTTAAACGGGTAATTGACCAACTTAGTCGACTGTAAAGCTGCGAGCAAGGGGTTGTGATGTACGATATAAATTGTACAACCACAAGCCCTTAGTATTACTTCGACATTTTTCATTCAAAGGAGTAATACATTGTGGTTTTCTGTGAACGACAAGGTAGCGAACAAGACTTGTTTTCTGTGGTTGATCATCAGGCTGATTACAGCACAATAAATATGAAAACAGTAGCAGGGGTGAGTCAGAAAAACGGTTAACAGAGGTTATGGACGGCGTGTTTCGTGTCATTTACGCAAACGCTCTTCCGAATCGTGGGCTTGATTGATTGTGGGCCAGAGGAGATTAAGTGTGCGTACGAGCTTCTGAGCGCAGAGGTCAGGGTTGCGTAGTCGGATACTAATGGCCTCGGCAAAAGTCAACAGTCGAAATCTCACCATCTTTGATCGATTCCTTGGCATTCGGTTAACAATCTGGAAAGCGTCTTTCTTACTGACGGAATGATTTGAGTCAGTCAAATGAGCAACAATAGCGCTTGTAGTCGTTTTAATCCCACCACTATTCAACCACACAGGATGATGTTCACGCGCTCTGTAAGAAAATCACCTTGTAATACGACCAATGTGTGATGCTCGACACGAGCAAAAAATGAGTACACAAAACAGCTGGTTATGTGCCCTTCGTACACTAAGAAGTAAAGAATAAAACTTTACGACAATTTCAGTAACGTCTTTAAGTTTATACATAACTATCTTTAAGCGGCACCAACGCAAAAGTCACAACAAAAAGGTGAAGTTCATAGGGCAATGTTTCATAGTTCAACTTAGTTAAGTTGGACTTGATTCCCTCAGCCCAAAAAATAAAAATACCTTTTTGGTCGCTGTTTGTGCGTTAAACGTATGCTTATGATTTTCATTACATGACCATGGACTTCAGTAACACATTGCTGTAATACCCAAACAATATTCCTGTACGTATGAAGATGTAGTCATATATGAAGTCGTATATGTTTACAACTCAACAGTAAATAGCGCAGTTACAAGCTCACCAGCTTATGACAACCAGTGGGACATACGGCTGTATAAGATTTTTCATTTATTTATATCAGTACGACATCAAGAAACGATCTTCAATGCTATCTCTATTTCACAATAAAGAGCTCTGTTTGTGGTTTGCAGATTGGCTTCCCCAACAACACTGACTTGATGTCAGTTCATTTCAGCGGTTGGTGTTTCTTAGTGCTCAACTGTTACGTTCATACTGTCAGAACCTGTCTATATGGACCACTAACTAAAGCCCCATTTCTTGAATTCAATGGTATTGACATTGTGTACTCATAAATGCGGTGCCCATGCAAGAAGTAATACATTTTTATTGTTATAATTTCATCACTTAGGACAGTTGAAGTTGCACAATAACAAACGGCCTAAACAAATATCAATCTGAACATTGGCTTTGTACGATTCACAATACATACCAACTGTATTTGCCATTCGACATATTAATTTGAGTGATATGCATCTGTTGGTAGAGCTTTTACATTCAATTTTTCAATGTTGTATGCATGTCACCTCAATAAATACTATTGTCTTGTAGAATCCCAGAAAATATATCACATTTAGGATAATTAAAATGAGTTGGACATTTTTTCATTCGCTACCTTAACTGATAAACAAACTAAGTCAGGTAGTCCAATTAACAATTGTATCCATCTCGATGACGGAATGTGATTGCGATGTCAGTTTGATACCGCTAGGTCTAGCGGACGTGTAATCGACATTGTCAGCACTCTTGCGATAACTCGGCTTGATCATTTCCCATCACAAGCTTCTTTAATCCGTTACGTCTTCCTGGTACCAAGACATCTTTTTCCATATCACTAACTGTTTGGATTTGTTAGCTTTACAGGAGAAACGGCAATCTGATTTTCAGCGTGTTACGTAGGCTAGGGACACTCCTCATGAAAACTGACTGCAACGGTGAGTTTGAACATCAAAAATTGGTAGGAAAAACGGTTACGAACAGAGTCGGACAAATGAGAATGAACTTTGGCATACACACTGTGTTTTGACTGTTTACATCCTACAAATCAATGATTTTATAGCTATTAATCATTCCACTCTTAGAACGTGTTCTCAACTTCCTTTTCCATATTATTTTCAACTCTGGCTCTGTTATATCTACCTGATTATAACTTGTTAGATGTTAACTACTAATTTTGGCGAGTTGTTCGATTTTTATAATCATGCGGTGGATCCAAAACTATGTACATTAGACTGGGTAATCATTATGTGACATGATCCATATATACATCTATCGGAGGTATATATGTAAAGAGTACATAAACGATTCCTACCATGTCTTAGTGCTGAAAGTACAGAGACTTCGCCTAAGTAATTTTATATTTGTATTGTTTCACTAAGAAATCAGAGTTGGTCCATTTTTACTTCTAAAATAGCCTTACGCATTATGTGACGAGACTTCCTATTAGCATTCGGATTCCCTCCGGAAAGTTCTCCTGTTCTCCAACAAGTACAGAAAGAAATGTTAAACAACCAATTTTGCTACCTTGTACAAAATTACCGGAAGTTGGCGGGACTCGGGACGATCGATATTATCATCACGCGGACTGAATCGATAAAAGCACTAACTTCACTTTTGTGATACACGAAAACTTCTCGGTTCAGCTACATTTGTGGTGCACTTATGTTTAAGTATTCTTCCGTGTTCACGTACGTACGGAAGCTACAGACGAAAATTCTTTAAAATGGTTCTTGCAAACAATTCACCTATAATGTGAAATCTGGCCTAAAAACTGGACTCAGCACAACATAGTTGGCGAGGTTGCGTCAATGGCAATTTGATTCTCCTACCTAGCGTTAATGACCACATAATGTGATCAATCACAATGTATAATAGTACTTCACATAGAGGTGCGAACACTGCGTTGTTGACACGACAAATTACTGATTTCACTAACTGACGAGATAAACTTCCGGCAGAATTTTAAGTTCAAGTGCCACTTGGAAGAATTCTGTAAGAGAAACCGTAGCTAATCTCTCAAGACTGACCCTCTTGGTGGACAAGAATTGAACACGCGATGTGGAATTACAATGTTGTCAAACGTTCATTTGCGTTAGTTAACCGTACTTTGAGTTAGTGAATGCCAACCTAACGTAAAAATCAATGATCGGACAACAGCTACTCAGGAAGGTTTAATTGGATACTAGATTATGTGGTCGTCTTTTCTAATAAGCTCAGAACCACCTTCTATTTTTTAAAAACAACAGAAAACTCTTTTGTTCAACTTTCAATTTATTTGTAGCAAACTATTGAACAACTGAATTGGGTAAACAGTTCAAAAAATATAATGATATGTTATTGTTAAGAATGCCATCCGTTTTACATGCAAACAATAAACTCCATCAATCTGTTTAATAGCGCGCGCGTACATTTGCACTCGATAAAAACAAATCACAGACCAACGTGATTCGCTGGTTGCTATGGTAATCTGGATGTAGGAAGATCATTCCAATGTTATTCAGAGATTTACTCGATAAAATAAGTGTTACCTACTGCTACTATAAGTTATATTCTATAAGAATTTATAAAATTTATTAAACTAAATGTGTTTCTAAGCTAATACCAATAATACTGGAATTCAACAACACTGCAAAAAATATCACCTAGTTTCATTATCTGTATGCGTAAAACCATTGATAATGAATGATTGTGATTCAGAAAATGAAACAATTGCTGCCGAATTCACAATTGAACGCAGACTTAGTTCTATGACAACGATACCGAAACTGTTGCGCACAATGTACTGGTCAATGCAGTTTCACCAGAATAAATTCAACGAATGCTTGTTGCCTCGGATTCTGATAGAGTAACAAAACGATTGACGATGTGACTGTGTCAACACAATGACCTGATCTTTGACTGGTTTTGGAATTAAATCTTTTGTGTGCTCTGTATTATCATGATTTATTGTTTCGTTGCATGCATCTGACACAGAACGATGCACATTTTATAACTGCGATCGATCCTTTCAATGAATACGCCGCAGCAAATACAGACGAAATGCTAAACTATATGAGACTTAGAACCATCTAGCAAACTCTCATGGAAACCATGTATCTTGCAAGTCGGAAGCAATTTTCTCAATTTGAATGCTTGATAAATAAGACTCAAAGCCAATACTAACTTGCTGTTTATACCGATGACACTGTGAAAGTTTTCAAAGGGCTAATTCGCGTAAACTTACGTTTAAGGAAATATTCAGTCAGCAATTCTATTTGCTTATAATCAACAACATATTTCGACTAACATACTAAAGAGTCAAATGGTACGTGAGAGGTTGTCCGAAAATTAATTCTTCTTACCGTTGGTCTTTTACTGTCAATAGAACACAGCTAGCTAACCCAGTGAAAGAAGACGCAAAACTGAACAGCAATCAAATTTTAGCGACAAAAGCTGACATGAATGATCAGCGCCGACCATTTTATTTATCTTGTTGTACACAATGTACCGTTAAGGAAATTTTTGCAGTCAGTAAATGAAAAGTTCAGGGAAGGAAGGATTATATCATTCTCTTTTCCATGAAAGACTACTCAAATTATATGAGAAGAAGTCATAGGCTCATAAAACAGTTTGGGATAGGTTTAATCGTTTAAAACCCAGATGTCCTCCAGATGGCGTTTATAGAGTTTGGTGAAATCAAAGGGAGAGTGAATTATAACCTTCAGCCTTTCACAGGAAATATCAGCCAGTATCGGATCCAACTGGTAACTAACAGCCACAACATTAAACAAATTGTGGGCAACTTTACCCGAATCAAAGAGAATATTTCTATCACGCTATCAAATGGTATATTAGAAATAACCTAACGAAAACGGCAGATTCTAAATAAAGACAAAATGCCTACAATCTGACATCCTGTTGGTGGAAAAGTTCGTTAAAATGAATCGATATATCCAGAGTTTAACGGAACCGAATGGTGTGTTTGCCGTATAAACTTTTCTTCGACTTAAAGGAATGCAATTCTCGTACACAAATGAGAGTGCACGCAGGACACCTGGCAAGCTTATGGTCAACGGATTGGTTGCAATACCTGATAAGACTTACATTCGTGGTACACACATTTCCGTGGTTCTAATTTTGTAATGAGGTTCACTGGTGTGAAAACACAAAGCGGACCATCCTTGCTACCAATTTCTCAATTAGGAATTTGTTATCTGGTATACATTCAAAACTTGTCATCATGCGTTAAACTTATTTAATGATTCTAACGTGAAGATTTGAAGCTTCTGAAGTGACTCAGCAGCTCCGCTGGTACGGCATATTCCGTTCGGGCACGTGACTTCTGTCGCTAATTAAAACTCATGTGAAGTTGGAACTGCTTCATGATTACCATGCTTGGAATACTATTGATTGGTAATCTAAAGGTATGTTCCATTCAGCCAGTGAGAACAAGTGACCTTAAAATCACTCGAAATAACTGTCAGTTATTTGTATCGTAAATTTATCCTGTCTAAAGAACTTCATTTCATGGTAGTTAGAGTAGTTGGGTTGAAGATGATCAGACTAATCATTAAATCTATGATCACCTCAATAATGTCCCACTGCTCAACCGCTAGGATAAAATTATCACTATAAGCGAACTGATAAAATGGACATAATTAACGACGCTAATGCCTGGTAATTCGCTGTGTCAATCATACACTTGGTGCTAATCCGTGGTTTGTTATTTGCACTCACTGTCAACGTCAACTTCATAAATGACAGCAGTACATATCAGTCGTTGACATTGATGCTGCATGTCATAACCGACTGTCAGTGGCAAGTTGTCCACAAAAGTTCGCGTGCATCGTTCATTCTATCGTCCTCCCAATGGTCAACAATTTGGTGCATACAATTATGACTACAAATTTTGAACACTGAGTAATATAAACCATCGGATTTAGAAAAGTAAGTAGTGTACTTCGTTGTAACAATTTAAAGCGCTCAAGCGTATTTATCACAAGATTGATGAGGGTAATCACACATTTCATTGCAGACGCCTCGTATCTTAATGGGCATCTGCGCCTGATGAATACAACAGGCGTTAATTACTGATAACGGCAAGTATAAATTCACACTTATAAAGTCTCCGTTTGAATATGAGGGCAGTATATGAACACCAGTCACTAATTAGGCAACAAAACATTACGAGTGCTGTTCGACTATCAACTGTAAACCTCAACAGCAACTGACCATGGAACAATGAAGCGTGAAGCGCCTTACATTTTGTTGATTCGTGTAGACCTTACGCCAAACGTTTCTTCTGATACACATGTGGTGATACCAAAGCTGTTTATGTCAGTCCGGCTAAAGTGGGAATCGTAGTCAGTTCTGAAACCAAACAGTGTTCTTTTCGATTAACTCCCAGTGAACCCTTGCTTTGTGTGTTGTCAGTGCATGAGTTAAAGCTTACTAGTGCAAAACTGGAGAGACTGCCATGAACATTATATTGCTGTGAGCTTCAGCAGACAGCTTTTAAGAGGCTACCTAAAAAGTATCCTTTGATGCTTCAGTCGGTTGTGAAAGTAGACTGAACCTCCAAAAACCATCGTACAAGCAGGCAATTCTAATACTAATCTTGATCGTTTTACTTTGGACAAGAAGCAGTTGCACGCTATCTTTGAAATCTAAACACAGTGCACTGATATTTGCCGAAGACTACTGAAACTAGGCGCATCTCACATTTGCCATATCTCGAATATTGCACTTCCACACAGAAAAGTGCATTGTGTAATATGAAGTCTATCTTCCACATCCCGGCTGTATATCAGGTTTGAATATATAAAGGTTGGATTCAGATGGCGATGCACTGTTGGAGACCGTAGTATATTCGGAACAATCCTCTACATAAGGATTATATTGCTGTGATACATGCTTTATGCTGTCATGTGCTCAGTGGTTAGTTCCTTGTAATTGCAAAACCAGTAAACGGCATTCGAGCGAAAATGATATAAATAACGTTCACTGTCCAACTCTGACTAACAAACTAACCAGAACAAGTCAGGTACAGATGTTAACAACTAGGATGTTTTACTGCGAAGCACTATTTCCAGCGACGTTATGCACGTCCAACAAAGGTGGATTTTTGTCTTAACAAAAACCTTATGAACAAGCTTCGGTAAAACAGGTGGTTCTAGCGACCACCAGTGTGGTGGACAGCCGTTTCACATTAGCTGGATTTTTTCAGCATCACGCATTTCACTGAACCGAACCTATGACTTGTGGCTAGTCGGTAGATTGTAGTCCAGATACTTATCCGGTAGACCACGGAGTCGCAGTCTCCAGGGTAGTAGGAAAGAAAGTGAAGTACCCTCCTCAGCTGTTACGTTTCCTTTTGTTCATAGGCCAGAAATGACCAGCCGCTTTTTGGTTGGCCGGCAAAAGAACAAGCAACGACCACAGCCACAGAATGGGACTAGCTGTTTCCAAACCTTTCCCAACCCCTTCTGCGGCTGTGGTTGATCACTGTACGTTTGCCAACCACAAAATGACTGATCGACTTCCGTCTAAGGGGCAAATGAGGCATAAAAGCTAAAGAAATTCAGTGTTGCTTAACACCACCTGGGTACGAACATCAAAGCCAACATCGTGAACTTACAGTCTGCCCGACTAAACGCTTGTACAAAAAATCCAGTATCATTTATCTGAGACAAGCCGTTGTATCTAAAGATTGTAAAATGCTAGTTTTCATGACTCATGGGTGTGTTTTCCGATGAGTGGGTTTAAGTGACAGCGTGTGTGAAAAAGATGGTTCTCTTACGGTCAGTCAGTCATGCACACGTAACAGGTGGCTTGCAAATTTTGAGGAACATTTCAGCTGGATGCGTACCGACGAGGGGACGCAAACGATGAGTTACAGCGTCCAGAATTCTATACGTTGGAAGCGGATGCGGAAATGAAAATTAAGTTGGTGTAATGGAGAAGATTTCCTGACATCAATACTAACAGAAATGCTTTGAGTAGTTTTACAAACTGTAAAGACATCTCCTGTTTAGTGCCTGCCAATAATGATTCTTACCTTCAGTATGAGGGTCCAAAATTTGGCCATACATTGCATGGACTCATCAGGTCCAGGGCATGCAAGATATGTAAATAACAGGCAGAATTCCCGCCTGACTTGAGTTGTATATACTACACATATACCATACAACCTATCTTGGACAGACAGTGGTCGTTTTCTTTTTAGATCTAAAGACTACCTCTGCTCCGATGGTTTGTAAAGCCGTCTGAGATAAACATATTTGCGAAAGAATTGGCTAATCCATAAGTATCAGGTAGAGAGTTTCTTAACAACTATCTTGGGTGGCTATCATTTATAACGGTACTCACCAAGGTTGTCTGTGTTATGAAAACCTATTTGAATCAACGGATGCACTTGAATGAAACCAATGACTGACTCTGTTTCCTGAAATACTGATGTACAATCATATGTTCAAGTTCTTCTACCATGACTAACAACCGCTTACTATAACCACTCTGATCTCTTCTTTGTATTGCGTACGCTGATTTGATTTCCAGTGCTATTCATAGTCCGTAGTTTCGAGTATTAGGGCTCAATGTTTTCTTCCGTGTTCAATTTTCTAATGGACGAGATTCTGAAAGGCTTACTGCAGAAATATAATGAGCTCAGTCTCAAGTTTTTACATGGCAGTGGGCTGATCAACAAGAAATCTATAGATAACAGTGTTATGTTTGACGCCTTTGCAGAAGACACAGATATGTTGAAAAAGATGTGTGACCGGACTGGCTTATATGGAATCATGTTCACACCTCCAAAAAGCAGTGTTAACTCAGGACTGCATTACCCCCACTCGTTCATGCCTTATTTCAGACAGTCCACTTGAAACTTTAAGTCATTTAACATAACTGAATAGCACTAGATCATCAGCTTTTAACAGTGCTGAAGAGATAGCAGATAGAACAGCAAGCATTATCTTGGCTAGATTACACCAGCGGCGTCATTAAAGAGACTCCGGATTGTTGTTAAACGGAGGGATAGTTAATGTTCTTTGGCAGCCTATTTTTCTCTACAGTGTGGAAAGAAGACCTTATCTTCGATAATGATGTAAACCAACGTACATTGTTTGACTGTATTTGTCTTCGCTAAATAGCACACATCAACAATGTAGCCGACCGCCGACGCGTATTCCGGAACCATCGGAGTGCGCGATCAATTGACCAACCAATCGCGTTGCACAGCCTGAGATGATTACTTCATTTACTGCGTATGTCAGCTCAGCGTTTATTCTCATCGAGAATTATACACTAAGATAACCAACGGTTAGGCGAAACCCTGGGGTAGTTAAGTAACCACCTGGTTACTTAGTTTAAAGACCTTCACTATTTCGTTGAGCACAGTCAATAGGTATTTTACACTTCGTTCGGGTCCTCATGACCAATCAAACTGCTAGTTAGGTGTGTTATCCAAGGCAACAGTTTGCCCCAGTTTATGGCGTTCCTGTTTCTATAAAACCTCAAGTTCTTTCGCTTAACTTTGTGTGGTCAACTTATACCCATTCTGCTGAATATATTTTCTATCATTTCATATCACTACTACTACGAGCAACGTCAAAAGTCACGTTGTCTTTTGTTTTGTCTCTGGGTCACTGTAAAAGAAGTGGTGGGCATTTTTCGATTATGGCAACTGTTTCCATTCTAAGACGTGACATCAATGAGCCACGATTTGACTGTCTTTAGGAGCAGATGTCCACTGAATATTCGGATAATTAGTCCGCTCTTTCAGGTTGGAAGGGGTTGAAAAAGGAAATTAGGGGATTACTGATGAGCTTGAAGTCAGGAGATACATAATGGGCCTGAACCTTGGAAAAGTATCCAAGTTCTGATACTCTGCCAAAATACAGCCTCGATTACCTTCCACGAAATACCTGTTGTGTACGTTAGTTTATGGTTTCTGTCTGCCTCCCTTGTTAGTTAGTTGGTTGCCTCATTTTGTTGGCATGCTCATCTAGGTTCCTTTAAGATGAGACCCCCTGGGGCGGACCCATTCCATGTGATTTCTTGAAGCCACCGGAAACGCATCCTTCAGTTTGCTGAGGCGTTGGCTGTCAGATGTCAAAATTCTCCCCGTGTGTTTGAAAACAAGCTGTGATGGTTTTACGATTGTTGTGGTAGTCAGCATCCTCACACTTTTAATTTCTATTTCCGTTTCTGTTTGGGTAATCCCTTAAGCAATTATTTCCGCCCTATAGAACCTTATCTAAATTTGCAAATTTAGTTACATGTCCATGTGATCAAAATATATGAAAGTTTCACGTCCTCGCAAAAATGTAAACAAAACGCGTCAACTTTGTTCTGTTTCGTAGTTGGACACCATTTTATAAATCAGATACAAGAACTCTCCAATGGATAAAAAATCATCTCAGAGTTTTCCGTTATAACGAAGCCACGCCTCTGTTAAACTTTCAGATGTACTGCGCAGTTACTTCAGTATCACCTTAGACCTACTTTGGCAAACTTTTAGTCGATCTTGTTCATTGTTTCATAAGTGGATTATCTTGAAAGTCATACAAGCTTGAATTCCTTCTTATTGTTCTTTAATTTTGTTTTCTAATGTGTGTGACGTTTATCTTATGTATAACGTCTGTATGTCTATTTGTCTGCATTTCTAATATACCTTCTGTGCTTTTATCTCACTATCTGTTAAGCAGTCAGATCGTGTACGTTGTTTACACGAAAATTATTTTGAATCTATCTGCCGCCGTCACACTGAGGAATATTTTTTGGCTATTTTGTACGAAAGTATTTACGACTTCTCTGGTTGCCTTTTTTAGTATTAATTGGGGACATATATCACTATTTGCTACCGTCTGCTATTTTATATCTGTTGGAGACTTGAGGTCTTGCTGATTGCTACACCCATGCCATCTTACACGACATACTATTATGACCTCATAACTGATCCATTCATTATTTACTGAACCACAATATCTAAAGACCAGTTCTTGTACACAGATTTCCCAGCCAGTCACTATTCCTAAAATATTTATTGGTAGATTCGTTTGCGTGTCAGCACCACCAACATTGCTTAGGCCTAATTGCAACCCTGGTGTACCTCACTGCTCATTCACTCCCTATTATTTACTATAACTCGACGTACCTCCTTCATCGGTAACCAACTAATTTCATCATAATATAATAATCGATAGATAGCCATGGGTCAGATCCCATGAAAGGTTAGTGGCACACAAACATTCTTGTTCTCCTATGGTCCCATGTAATAATCTCCGGCCGGTAAATTCGCCGTCTTTTTGATAACTACTAACGACGCACTGGCACCTGTCAATGCAAATTCTAGCTCGAACCAGTTAGCGTGTCATACCTACCTTTGATGTTATAGAGAGTTTCGAACGTAATCAGGTCTAAGTAAATATTCAGTAGCGTACGCCCGAGATCCGACAAGCCACCTATTATCTTCACATGGGGGGCGTTCGGATTCCGGTGCTTTCTGTGTCAAGTTGAATTTGCCTCCCAGCTTGTATTACCTTAACGTGCTCGTCAAAAACATCCCAGGAAAGATGATGCACAATATTTGTCCCGTCTTCATATCACTAGGTCTTATTGGTCACCGTTGAAACATGCTACGCTGATTCGTCGTGCAGTTGATCTCTACACTCCTAGGTCCAAACTGAAATGTCTATAGCCATTCACTGTCGATCGATCAGCGGCATGCACTAAAAAGCGACTGCACATTAAGCAGTGGAAGTTTCCAAGCATAGGTCAAGGACAACCGTCTGGCGCGGCTGATATTTTGACAGTTACAAACACAAACTCAGCACACTAAAATATCCGTGGCTCCTCTGCAAATCTCTCTCTTCTAAACACGAAAAGTGCACCTGCCTCACACAAATAACACACTACATAAGCCATCACCCCAGATGGTTCGAAACAAGCGACTCTCAAGTCATATCCCACATAATCGTCCCGATTCGACCAAATGTCATTCCAAACATTGTCCATCTGTCAAGCAGCTTTGTATGTCAAAACCAAAACTGTCCAGGTCTGAGACACCTATACTGAACAGATCGACAAAACTGAGGTAATTGGACTCCATTTTGTACGTAGGCAACTCCAACACGAGTCGCAGTTGATCGATAAATGCTTCTGACGATGAGCCGGAAATTCTGGACTTCTAAGAGAAATTGGTCAACCAACCTCCTCTACTGGACAACTTTTAAAACGAAACTCGGTTACTCACACAGAGATAATCACCATCGACTTTTAGACATCAATTACGGCACTTGGCATTTGACAGAAACCCAGGCCTATTAACTTCACGATGCTTAGCCTATTAGATTTTCAAACTGAAACGCCTCAACTGGAAACAAATCCATTTAATCAACCACCAGCAGCATCCAGTAAACTACCCACAGAACTACGGACCGCTGACTTCAGTCCATACACGACTACTATAAGGATAACAAGCATCGGAAACCTACTTCCTAGGCATTCTTGTGCACCATATCTATCTCCATCAACTATTGAAGCAATTATGACTATCGTTCTTCCTATGGTGCTTACGAATATGACGCTTTCAGGTACTGTCTTAGGACCTCCACTACCTACGATTCTGCACATCAACCATTCCCCGAGTCGTCGTGGGTCCTCTAGACAACGAATCTGTCCGCGCTGTAACCACTAGAACAGCAGTCGTTCGGCTTCAGAGATGTATTTAGACAAACCCATTTCAATCAATGTTTGTACCTTCGACAATCGAATTACCACAATATTGAAAGGGTACATCAAAAAATCTTCGAAAACACTTTTCCGTCACATACAGACCACCACGATGACGGCGTAACAACATTGTTAGAATCAAAAACAGTCACCACCTATGTCAAGTCCAATTTAGGCTTATGCAAAACTCATACATGCAGCGAAGGGAGGGCGGAGCAGTGAAGAAATCTGACAGCCGATGAAGCATTGCGTTTGCTGATAATGAACAAAATCTTCCATGATTTGAGGACCACTTGGTAACCAGGGAGTCTCTGACAACTGTCCTTTAGGCAGTGTAGCTCCATGTGACCGTAACCTCCTCACTTCAATTTTCGAAGCTGAGATCACCTAGGAAATCCGCTCCATGGAACTATCTGAGCCAGGACCCGACCGCTTCATATCAACAGACGTAGCTCATTTCAGAGCTGAATCACTGGCAACGGTTATTAACTTGTTATTGACCACTGGACAAATTCTCCCTCAGCTGAACACTGCTCACATAGCATTAGTGTGCAACATCTCCACCCCGCTCAAGCCATATGACTTCTGTCCAACTTTCGTTTGTTCAATATTCACAGGGTACTTTTATTTGACCTCATGTAATTGTCAGGACCGTTTATTTTCTTCCGGTCGACAGCAGTATGTTTTCCTACAAAGAGGGATGGAACAATCGAGAGGCCAGTTATTTTCCATGACTTGCTTTGTCATTTTTACATAACGCACCCTCGATTGTTTGTTTGCAAACACTGGTACATCTGAGACTTTATGAAAGCAACCAGTCCCCACGGTACACCAACCATTTCGAAAAACTACCTTCGACAAGTCTACAAGGTTCGCTAATCATTTTCTGGGAGCTGCGTGGTTTTCCCAAAAAGAAGATTGTCAAGTATACCCGATTTCGACTATACAACAAGTACACCGGGCGAACAACTGAGCTATCTGGCTTAGGCGGATGATAACATAATAACAGCTTCCTTCGAGAGCAACACCGGTAATCAGATTAAAAATCTACACGATAGCTTGCTTGAGGTCGGTTTGACCGTAAAACATTTGATGATCAAATGGATCCACACAAAAGCCGGTAGAAAAAGATATACAGCTGTTCTTGATGACAAATCTCTGTAATCATTTGGAACCCTCATAGTATCCGTCTTGTCTACAGCATAGTTCTAGGCACCTCGTTCAAGCGGAGGGGAATCTCACTAACACCTGTAGTCGCCAATCTTTCAAAAATGATGCAGGAGGTGATAGCAGTGCTTCTAAAGACCAAGCAAAAGGTACAGTTTTGTGGGCGTACTACCCGGGTTAACCTTTGAATTGTCTCAGAACCATCCAAAAAGGGCTTAATTTCCTAGATATATCAACAAGAATAGATATTCAAAAATGATCGCAGCTGTCCATCCACCACTTTCTTTTATTCGCATATCAATTGCAGTAGCCTCTGGATGCCACAGCTTCAACCGTGTACGCCTTATTGCAAAATCTTGCATCAGAAAACACTTTTCACCGAGAACTGCGGTTCTACAATCGGCTTCGCGCGATCCCTTAGCTCACTCTTTTCATCGCTCTGCTGTAACATCGATGACAGCAGCCAAAGGAGAGGCAAATTCGGTAAGACATTAGGCCCTGTACAATACATACGATGACGCCTGCGTATAGCATTCCCCAACGATGATCAAGTCACATAACTGGCTACGGAGCCCAATCTGGATTACTCATCGCCTTTTCGTCACAGCGACGTAATATGCAGCGGGCGTGTCGCCAACATAAATCCGCTGCTTAAGTGGACTTGCACAATCACCGGAGGAATTAAACTGACGCTCTGATCACAGCCATGAGAGTTTGTCTCACATTCTACAGTCACTCCCTCATACCCATTCTGACAGGTGTAGATGACAGAACATTGTAGCTGAATTGATGATTTGCAAACAGAGAAACCGTGAAACTCTCAATAATCTCAGAACCCCATGTCCTTACGAGCAACTCGGTTTTTAAGATCGACATCAGTATATTCAAGGACGACATCACCTTCTTTGTCTATGTGGCTATTTTAGACCCATACAGAATAGAAGTCGTAGTTAAATTGAGGAAGCATATATATGGTTCCCTAGAAATCATTCAAAACACTTCTGCCTTCCTTTAAAATATTGTGATGTCCCTATGTGTTTAATAACAGAGGTTTTTATACATCCATCATCGCGAAAATTCCTCCAGCAAATGTGCTATCTCGGAAATTTGTGTGTCGTATATTCAGGGTTCTTTCAAAATGTTCAGCTCATATATGAGAAAAACCCGGGATACGTTTGACACACTCACGTATTTATTTCGGTAACCGTTTTGTTCTGATATGTTGACCTCAATTTACTCCTCGTAATACACGAATCACCTTGTTGAAACAGGTGCTTCATTTATGAAGGAGTATTATACCCCATTTTGGTGAATCGTGTAAATCGTGAATCAGGGAGATGTGTGCGTTTCGTTAAAAGTTAACCGTTACTTCTCAGAGTATCGCATAATTAGTGTTTGCTCGTTGTTTTACTTAAAAGAACTTCATCGTCGTAGAAAACATATTCGAGGAAGTATAACATTTCTAAACGTTTCCCTGTAAGTGGTCGACATGCAAAAACCGCTAACGGAATAGGCAACGAAATGTAGCCAGTTCTCTTCTGATCCTATTCTGGATGAACTGAACTTATCCCGAAATAAAGTAAAACAACGCGTTCAAACTGAATCCAGATGTTTCGTTTGAGTATCCACATCGGGACAGAGAAGTAGGAAAGCACAGCGATGAAGCACTATAAGTGGCTCGATTCTACTTGAAGCCGTACACTATTGATTGGCTAATCAAAGTTAGAAACAGTCGATTTGCGCATAAGTTTCGAATAAAGCAGTGAGTAAGAGTCAATCCTATGAGAACCTGAACAAAGAACCAATTATAAACTACTGGTAATTGCTCCCTAGGATAAAACGATGGTGAAAAGGAATGGACAGGCAGGCTGAGTGGAAGTTGTGCGAACTAATATTTGGGAGTGCGCAATCGGGATTCACGTTACACATTCACGTTAGAAGGTTCGATGTGTCGAGGACAATATGGCAGGAATTTGTGTGTTCTGTTTACAAGGTTACCGTGTTCCATTACCCCTCTCTTGTTAGGGCTACTTGATTCTGTATGTACGATGGGTTAACTATGCTATTCTGATTTACCTTTAACTGTTCGCAACATTCGTTCGTTTGCACTGTTGGTTCAGAGTTTCTAGTTGGCCTGTGAAGTGGGAAAAGATTTTAGTTTATCTCACGTTTATGTCTAGCATTCAGCCCAGTCCGATACATTCATCATTCATTATACCAACATATGAAGTGGTCTATTTGAGATTGACATAATTCGTTTCTGAAGACACTAGCTTCCGTTGATTCCGGTTCCGGTCACCGTTTGTGTCGGTTCAAAATATCCACTATACAAATGACCGATAACAGACAAGGCATGACAGGAATACTAAAACTGTTTACGTAGTTAAACTGAGATATAATGTGTCTCAAACAGTCACCTTGGTTACAGGTTTGCAGTCGAATATGTAAGAAAGTTTGAATATCTTGATGTATTTGAATAGCTCATCGAACAAAATTTTACGGTTGATGAGAGAAAAACATCAACAAATTTTCTTTTACAACAAAATTGTGTACACGGTTGAAACAATAACCAAGACTTACAAGTTGCTCTGGCGAGTGCTCAGTTTTAAATATCCATAACATGAATAAATCAATAACCATGTCACTCCAGATAATTCGCTGTCTGTGTAACGCAAGAACTGCCTTCTGGAGAGAGAAACAGAGTTGTGCAGTTGTGAAGTTACAGAATATGTTCACTAACCATGCACAATTAACAAAGCCAGCATGCGACTTTAGATCACAGTCGGCTTTCACTCACTAGTAAAGATATCTCTGAAAGTAATACCGTGTTTAAACGTACACTTCTCATACTAACAGTGGTTGAATTTTCTTCTGGATCACACTGTCTGATACTGAGGTAAATCCAGACTGTCGGAATCGTCCAGTTTGATTTGACATCCAGGTGAGTTGATGGATGCCGGCAGCCAATCATTTAATGATGAAGAGAGTTGTAGAGAGGAATCACTCAATGAGTCTACTGGAAGTGCATTACTGTTGATGTCCTGAGCGAGTGACAGACCGGACAGAGAACACTCAGTTATCATGGGTGGGGAAATATCCATAAACGTAATCGGCTCGTACTGAACGACGGACACCATGTGAGACTGACCAGTGGACGAGGAGGCATGTGCGTTTGGATCAAGACCCAATCCAGTGTGCAAATGGTCTGTCTGACTTGTTAAAACAATCGGCTGGCTAGACGTAAAACTGATCATTTCTGTTGGTAGATGCGAACAAATGTCAGACACGGGAAGATAACCGAGTTCACAAGTAGTCATTAGCTGGTTCGGCTTTCTCTGGTTTACGGCAAATTGCGTCTGTCTGAATTTGACCTTTCCCGGGTGACCGACTTGTGTGACAGACTTTCCTTTCCCTTTACCGTCATGTTGCTTGCGTCTCGGTCGATATTTGTAATCGGGATAACACCTCATGTGACAGTCTCTCAGGCGATTTGCTTCCTCTACAAACGGACTCTTGTCCGAATCCGTGAGTGATTTCCACATAGAACCTAACTGTTTGCTTATTTCCGAATTGTGTAATTTTGGATTTTCCAAGGCCAATCGCTTGCGCTGTGCTCGAGACCATACCATGAATGCGTTCATAGGTCGCTTGATACGTTCCGTTTTAGAGCAGTCGACAGATACTGGCGTTGTGCTTGTGTAATAAACTGATTCACACGTGGAATGTTCGGCGCAAACAATAGTCACCGTGGGTCCAAGAGCGGATGGATATGAAGCCATGACATCTTGTACTGGAGGCAATACTACGCGTGGACAGGTATCCGATATCTGAACGAATAATTTGAGAAAGATAAATGAAACACTGTTACGGAAAGCAGGCGCAATAAGCCGCTGGTAGGAATTCAAAAACTACCCATGTCCACAAAATTTCAAATAGTGGTCAAAATTAAAATCACACAGATCATTAGCTGACACTAGATATAGGGTAACAGATGTAAGACACAACAGACAGATTGATTCTAGTGACCCGTTCCCAAAATTTGTCACCAGAAAATAGCATTGACATTGTTGTTCGAATTGAGATCAAAGTTTCTAATACTTTCAGCCACCAGCAACAACTGTTTCATTGAAGAGTTTCAGATACATGTTTTAACCATAGTTCGTTAATATGTCCGGGTTTACAACAGCAAAAAGAACACATATTAGATAGTCCGGGCTTTTGTTACCCAAAAGGCGAAGTTGAACGCAACACAGAGTTGAAGACTGTTAGCTAAACTTTGAATTTCGCTCGTGGTTAAACCAGTCAGTAATGCACATTTTTCTAACCATCAGGCTTGAACAATTAGACATGACAAGATTTAGGATCTTTGTTACGGTAACGTGATTTCACAAAACAAAAATTCGTGTCTAGTGTTTCTTTGTAGAAAAAAGCTCTGGTCATGGAAGTGGTTGATGTTTAACTTAGGTCAGTCAAGGTAACACCCAGTAATCATTGGTAACTTAAAAAAGACCTCTATTTTATTTGAAGAAGGACGCTGAAAATCACATTGCAAACCCGGGTTAGTTTGAGCGAGCATAAGGTGCGATTCAGCAGTCCAGCTTGTTGAAGTATGCCTTCTGGAAGATATTCACTTAAAACGTATCGCTTCAGTGCGATCGCAAACATCACCAATATATATATAATTAACAACATGTGTTTTTGTTATTACTTGCTTGATGGTTGTTGTTTACTCAGAGAAATTTTGTAAGTTTTGTGTTTGGTTTTTGGTTGGCTTGACAGTAATATGAGTCAGCACTGGCTTATCTAATTTTCTGGCATCTCTCCTGAAATCTGTTCACTTACCGTTGAATCAGCTTACCGACTACATCTACTTCTAAACTAATGGTTTCTGATAACTTGAGTGTCTTGTACACACAATAGTTATCGAATTCTGCAGGCCGTGTTGGTTCAGCTCTCGCTAGTTAACTTAAGCTGCCTCAAGGTACTGTGTGAAGCTTTCTATCTGTTCACATTTAAGGCGGACTAAATCTTGTCAAACTGTATTTAACTTCGGCACATGAATTCCAGAGAGCTTATCCATACTCACGATGGTTAACTATCTGACATCTTTGATTCACTGAAGATGCAACACTTCAACAGACATTTTCTCATTGTCATCAAAACCGTGCTGGGAATGGCTGGTATTAATTATATTTCACTTCTTATCAACAATGAACAAAATGGTATAATTCTTATATTGAATCCTTCTACTAACAACGGTACAAAACGGAACGTTTTGACACATTCGCGTTCCCCATGACAGTCTAAATATTCAGAATTTGTGTACACATACAAAATACGAACAGGAGCCTCCATAGTTGAAATAGTAATATGGTATACTTCTTGACAATTAACTATTCAGCATTTTTCTAACAACCTACTCAATAAAAAACTAACAGTGAAATGTAAATTCCCCACTGGATGTAAAACCGCTGAGTTAACTTTCCAGAGGACAATTAATAAACTGACAAGAACAATCTAAAAACCTATTGAGTAACGTATAACGAAAATATTGTAAGCATCACTGCAGTCTTGACATGAGTTATAACTGAACATAGTTGAATATATCAAGTTGAATTGAGTGAACCTAACAAGGTAGAAATGAATAAAGCTTTGCAACTTATTAACGGTCAACAATTTATGAGACTTAACAATTATTAGATGTGTTAGTAAACTCATTTTGGTTTGGAATGCGAAACATAATAAATGTCTGTCCAGAAGACTAAAGCATTTAGCCAAAACACCAAGAATGTTTACCAAGGGGTAAAACAACCAATGGGAACAGGGCATACATCTACAAAGTGCAGTGAATCATACAGGATTGAAAATAACATGATGAGTTACTGGGCCTCAACATAAACATGTTTTCATATAAAATACCGCGATACTGCGTAACACAACTAAACATCCAAATTATTCACAAACCGTTGAGGGGTCCTTGGTATGCTTCAAATAATTGAAAATCCCCGTAGAAATCATTGAGAACAATTTTGGTTTCAGCGAACAGAACTGTTTTCGATAAATTCTCATCTTAGGCTGGTACAATTATATATCAAATCAAGAAACTGCAAGGAAAATTATTGATCAAAAATAGTACGAGGGTAAAGGGATTGGGTAAAACACAAACACGACTTCGTTGTGGTTATGATCACAAGGAAGGTAAGTTTTGGGAAGTCAGTGTTGATTGAGGTGATTTGGGGGGGACGGGATCAAATTGTCGCATGGGTTGA
>LUCH01000825.1:124095-176146 GCA_013368495.1 Paragonimus heterotremus | reverse complement strand
TCAACCCATGCGACAATTTGATCCCGTCCCCCCCAAATCACCTCAATCAACACTGACTTCCCAAAACTTACCTTCCTTGTGATCATAACCACAACGAAGTCGTGTTTGTGTTTTACCCAATCCCTTTACCCTCGTACTATTTTTGATCAATAATTTTCCTTGCAGTTTCTTGATTTGATATATAATTGTACCAGCCTAAGATGAGAATTTATCGAAAACAGTTCTGTTCGCTGAAACCAAAATTATTCACAAACCAATAACAGGAAATAGATGTCATCATCTTTCAGTAAACTCCTGTTAGAATTTACCTTGCTGCAAACAGGAAAATAGAACTGCAATATATCAGGAAATACTGCCTAATTAAGAATGTGTTGATCAGCTGATCATCTCAAAAATATCAAGAACTAAGGAGAGGAAGGACAGTGGAATTCAGAGTATTACGTCATTTTCACACTCTTACGGAAACGATTCCTCAGAAGCAGTTGTGAGGTTGAAATAAACTAAAGCGAAAGTGCGGAAATAGTCAGTTTTCGAGGAAACCAAGAACTGTTCGTTAGCAGATGAGGGGCCACACTGTGTGTGCGTGTATCTAGGAAGGGATCTGAAACGGTTATACTTTGGTGACGTTTTACTTGACTGGTAGGTTCCAATCATTTCCAGAATTATGTTTAACATCCTCAAATTTCAAGACCACTGCTCCAGTCTGAAATAAGCCTGTTGAAAATGTCCGCTGTTACACCAGCTACAACGCCAAAGACCTTTCTTTACGTCGGCGTCATAACACCTAACGTTGAAACCCATAAAAATTGGAACCAAACTAATTTCATGCTTAACCATTAAACATAGGAACAACGTTTACTGAACGACTTTTATCATCTTTCTAGACAAAATCACTGTTGATAGCACCTTATATCTTTGGTTGTACCAATTTCACTGGAAATATTGGGATATTCAAAAAATTTTAAAATCTACAAAATATTTTGTACGCGAAAGTAAACGAAGTATAAAACAGTGGTCATTTTCAACACACGAAGCTGTTAGTTGTGATATATCTGTATTCCGAAAAATTTATGTTATTCCGTTTTCGTCGGTTTTATGTTCAGCAGATTAGTGATACAGACGGCATCGGTCATCTAAGAAACAGCAGAAGTTGCCGTTAAATATTGTCTCAAAGCCTTAAACATATCACTATAAACCTATTATTAAGGCTGATGGAGGATAACTGCACAAACCTCGGTTTCTTACTGTTGGATTTTGGCCTGTCCGATGGGGAAAAAGTTAAACAGCCAATCCGCAGAAGGTGTACAGTGCTTCAAAATATATTCCGCTACGTTCAGTTTTAATGGATCTACCTTTCAAGGTCGGACTTAGCTGTCTATATAACCTAGTCACAGATGATAAAGGCTTTGAATGCAAATTATCTGAAAGGGGAGTCACAAAGAAAAACAAGCCGCCTAAGCGAACAGATAAGAATTTCATAGATACTTCTTGCATTCCAACAAAAGACGTACCACTGTTTAATTTGGGTCTTAACTGAAGAACGACTGGGAGTAGGATTCGACTGATCACCCGCGTTCAGTGCGAACCAAAGACAATACTAACGATGAAAGTCCTAAATTTTCGTGGTGTTTTAGAGGTTTATTTAACTTGCATGATCACAGATGATCTTTTGTATAAGCCTGCGGTTAAGAAAGAGCAAGTTATGCTAGTGTATACCATTTTTATTGCAAAAATATGTAAATTTTTGGCTGCTTACATTCATACTTCCAACGCTACTTGCACAATGTTCACATACACTAGTTTTAGCCAAACTGAAGCTCGTGCAGACCGTCACCGGCAATTAGTTTGAAACATTAACTATCCTTCTACGTCGCAGTTTTGTGACCCCGTCATTCTGTTTGGGTGGGATATTTGAGCATCCTGTCTAGTTATACAAAAGCATGTGAGTTGACAAGTTCCTTCATATTCAGTTTAGTGAAGGTCTAATTCGTCTACCTCTTCAGTTTGTTCAAAAAATCTAGTGCTGTGTTGGGTGAAAAGCGGAATGGAAATAAGTTTCGAATCTTGACCCATAAGGTAAAACGTAACGTGAGGCATGAAGACCAGCTTACTGAGTTCCGGACATTGCTACGTTTTGTGACAACCTAGAGAAGACAACTTGCACTTATGTATTTTTTTCTGGTTCATAAAACACTGTTCATCTAATTTAGTGGCAGAATAATTTCCAATTGCCGCTGCAACCGTGAAGTGCCCCGCAAGCAAGACAGTATTGTAGATAGTACTTCGCTTGAATGGCAATACTACACTAGGCTAGTTATCCTCTACCCTCAAAAATAAAACAGTCATTCAAAGCAGCTTCTCTTGATAATACTGTCAAAAAGAGTGATAGATAGTATGCGATGCTTCACAGGGTAGATGTTACCGTAAGATATTGTCCGTATTTTATGGATTTATTCAGTGGTCAGAAGGAGCAGCTCTCACCATGAACTTGAACCACATCACGGTCAAGCAAACAAAGTCACTCTGCACCAGCTTTAATAAAATTTCTAGTCCCGGCCGTGGCAAAGATAGGCATTACGGATGAGCTCCACTGAGAGCGAAGCTTGAGTCTGGTGCTTTTTTTCGAAAGAGGCCGATTGTAGTGTCTCAGGGAATACGACAGCTGTGATCAATTCTGGATGGTGTTCAATTTATATGAAAATCGGAAACGTTTAAAGTTATCGGTCACGTGGTGACTGCAGTTGGTGAATATATGACTAGCCAATCTCACTCCTGTATTGTGTCTTTACGACAGAAAGTATGCTTTGACATTGACCTAAACGATCCGATAATGCCGTCTCGTTTAGTCTGTGCATACTGAATCGCATACGATATAGACTTAGTAGTTACAACGGCAAGAATGACCTTAAATGCTAACGTTTAAGTTTCATTTACTTCGTACTTGGGAATTCCTTACCATTACACAATTTGCAGCGGTTACCAGTAGTAATACAATAAAAATCCATGTATTCGTGGTCCAATGTCTCTCCCGTCCAAACTCACAAGGTAAACTGGCAGTTTCAATTGTACTGATGTAATGAAATATAGACTGAGTGTATTGTACTAAGAGGGTAATTGCACTACTCGCTTAATCGGAACCAATTACTTATTCACCTGAATAAGTTCAAAACATCTAGGTCACCTCTCTGATGAAATAGGGTCGATCATGTGAGCAGTTGGAAATTTGATTATCAGTAGTTGCGAAATAACAAAATTTCATTTAATGTCATTTAACCCGCTAAACATCGTTTTAAACTTCAAATCTCCATGTCGAAAGACATTTTAATGATTCGACTGGTCACGTGCCCAATACATAGAGTGTACAACTGTAGTTCAACATATTTAATTTTGGAATGGTTTGTACGTAAACCGTTGGGGTGAAGTTAAAAAGAGTCATGTGAATAATGCTAAAGGGAGGGAGTTAACGTGAACCATTTTACGTAAGTCAGGTTCTTAGGAAAGAGTGTGTCACTGGAATTAAACGGCCTTAACGAAAAAAACAACTTCAATGTCATGTCAGTGTCACGCACTTTGATGCAGAATAATGGGCTATGGCACATTGAATGATATTTCCTGATTGTAACCAAGTCTAAATGTGATGCACCGGGGTCTCGGTGCGTGTAAAATTGAACAAAGCAAATTCGTAATTCTACGAGTGACTGATTGTACTTACTGTTTCACAAAACCATTTCGAAAGGTCGGCAGTTCAGGATTAGTAACCCATATGTCCAGAGGTGTGTTTTATGACGACGAAGGTAAAGCATTAATTTTTCACATCTGCAGACAGAGTCTATCCGTAAAATCAAACCATTTATCAGTAGTAAATTTGTCCGAGATAAAAGCAACTTGTTGTTCTACTTATTCAACAGTACGAAAAGTTGGCGTTAACATTCGGACAACTCCACAGAAGAACTTGGCAGTTTCCACAATAAACAAAATTCTCTATTTACTAATCAGATAAAATTACTCACTTTACTAAGTAGTTCATTTTTATGTATTAAAAACCAACTTCATTCCAAAGTGTGACTCTACAGCAAAACGAGCTAGACGATCATTTACCAGATGAGTTGAACATACGGCAAAATATCTGAGAACAGAGAACACTGAAGAAGAAAGCAAAATTGCAAAACTATACAACCAGTTGCTGAGTAGTTGAAGGATGGTCAATCGTTTTCTAAAAACCCTAGAATTCTAATTTTAAAAGAAGCAGAAGGAATATGTTCAAGCTCATATAAGGTGTACGTGAGCAATATAACCAACCACATGATTGCAACAGGACGATTACACGCAATAATTAGTGACTTACGAATGATATGAATGATTCGAATTTTCTCAGACGAAGAAAACAATTCATTCCGATGTTATGATGAAATATCAACAGTGAAACCAACGAGAAGCATTGCAAGAAGTGGACTGTTAACACAAAACTATTACATAGTGGTTAACTGTGACTGATTAGACCAAGCGACGTTACACATTATATGGCCAACGTGTTTAATGACGATATGAAGGAAGTGTAAATACAAAATAAATTTTGTGGCGTACGACCTGCCGATGAATCCCGACAAATCACAGACCCAAGGAGGACGTAAAAACCGAAAGTAGAGAATTTCGAGTTTTCCCAACAGGCAACTTCTATCATATGTACGTGATTTTCAAGGTAGTTATGTCATGTCTCTCGAACACAATGCAGTCCGTTGTTCAGTGTGTGTGTTAAAGTTACTTATATAAACTGCGTAAACTGAGAATGCCACAAGCTCTTTGTTAGCATCTTTGTTTTAGAAGATATGATTGCATAAACGTGTGTGTACTGATCAAAATCAGGCGGAAACACATGTTTAGTTTTGCGACTGTTACCTCTCATTGGAAAAGTGTACTGGGTGTAGCGCAAATACACGATATGCTACGTAAACATAAAATGCTCAAGGTTTCAATCCATAAGTTGTTTGTGAAAGATTTTGACCATTAAAAGTATATTACGAATGCTACTAATGCCATTCAGGTAGCATTTTATTGTAATCCACGGACAAATTTGTGAACCCTTTGTACATGGCATCACTGTAAAATGCGGGTCGTGAGTTAATCGAAGAATTTTCTAGGCAGCCCACTTTTCACCATTAATTGAGGCAGCACTTCACGACGGCACATGAAATTACGTTCCAGGTGCTTTCACCATGAAAGAAGTACGACCAGTGATAAATTCACAACACAGAGTGCGTTTTATTGGCAAGAGTGCATCACTGAACCTTCTACGTTGCTCAGTTAGTTTTACGTCAAAACCATTCATGCAATAGAGATGGAGTTGGTGTATTTTAAAGCACACTTTTTTCCAGGTGTGAAGACAATGTGTCCTAGAAAACTTCCGTTTCATAAGTGTCGACCGTACTGTTAGATATATTGAAGCTCGTTTGGAATGTTTGTCGTCTCATGTTTGACTTGTTAGTAGAAAGCCGACGGTAAAATTGCCTTTATTCTTCTTTACTGTATACAGTAAACAATTGTGACGATTTGTGTGCCATGACTGAAAATGGACCGGCTGTTTGCTTTTTTTCTTAACCAACGTTGCTTATCTATCGAAACTTCCTTTCCTGATATTGTTTGACACGTCCTCCCTTTCATTCATACCTGATTGTTCTACTGAGCTCATTTCCGGTTGATTGGTGTCTGACTGTGCATTTTTGTTTGATCGCTACATTTTAAATTCCTTTTTTCTACATAATTCAGGCACGTAGTTAATTCATCTTCAAGGTATGAGAGCACTTTTACTGCAAGTTCGTCAGCAGTATCATTTAAATTTGAATCTTTTCGATTGTCTATCAACTTGGGAAATAATTCCTTAATCCGACTGTCTAAATGTGTTATTGGAATTGTCAGTTAAGAGTTACTTATTGAATTATGTTATATCTCCAGGTGCGACTTAACACATACGTTGTTCATTGGGGAGCAGTCGGGGATTTGGTTAACTTCAAGTCGAACATCACACACAATTGATCGCAGCTGTCACATTCCCATAGATTTCTCAGTCGGCCCATTTCTAAAAGAAGCACCAGACTCGAGTTTCGCTCTCATTAGTGCTCGTCAGTAGTGCATATCATCGCCACCGCCGGGACTTGAACCACAAACGAAAGTTGTTGAGCGTTCACATATGATAATTCGGTCGTGCCTAACGTGAGGTCAATGACGCAGTGGTAAACACGGTTGCCTCATAAACAGCGTGGAAGGAGTTCTAGCCTCGGCAGTGGCGATGATATGCACTACTAATGAGCAATAATGAGAGCGAAATTCGAGTTTGGTGCTTCTTTTCGAAATGGGCCGACTGGGAAATCTATGGGAATGCGACAGCTGCGGTCAGTTTTGGATGATATTTAACTTGGAACATACCTTTATTGTCCACTCAATAAGAATACTCCTAGTTGGGCGACCGCATTGATATGAGTTTAGTTGATAGAAGGTTTTTTGAAATAGATATCAGAATCAGAATACGTGGTGCAGATCAGTAAACGTAACAGTTGTGAGACACATCAGAATCTGCCGAAGGATAGTGAGTTTTACTGTGTGTGGGGGAGCACCGCAAGTGCTCGTCTAGTGAATCCTGCCTATTCGAACGGCAACTTGAAGAAACGCTTAGCTGAAGAAGAGGTTACATTTGACCAGCTTTAACGCTTTTATACGTGAGCCATCGAGCACGATGGAAACAGCTTACGCCGTCAATAATTCTGATAAGCCATGAACCCCATAGTTAGCTTGATGAATATCACAAATTATGCCGAATATATGTACATGCTTCGGTTAATAACTAGTGTGCACCGTATGAAATCGAATAAGTCTAAATGTGCATGAATTCGGACCGTCGCGCAGGAACATTGATAGATGTGTTTACAAATTCATTCCGTCAGCTGATTTGCAGTTTTTTTCAATTATCCGTTTGATAACGACTCGTAACGGATTAATCCAAAAACAGCAAACGAGACCCGTGCGAGCTATTCCTGAAACATGACACCCAGATCGATGAGATTATGAGCATTTGGGTAATTTGTGCAGCGAGGTAGACAATTTATCGTTGTGTTGTTCTTTATGTAATATAGTTGAATTGACGCTCCATGGTTGAATTCACTTTTTTGCAGTGACTCTGTGGACATTCACAGAAATAAGCTTATCTTGAGAACGACAGATTCTTTTTACTCAGTTATCTACAGTGAGCAACTTTCGCTGCTTACTGACTAGATATCAAACCAAATGTGTCATATTTCAGGGGAGGAATGCTGTGAACACACATGCATCGGGTGAACCCTCCTACTTTTCTGCACGTTAACGTTTGAACTGTTTCATCTGTTAAACAAAACAGTTGGGTAATATTTTATATTATGTTACGCAGAATTCAACTCATTTAACCAGTACTCAGAATCAGTGGCGCTACTGATCTATTAAAATGTGGTGTCTAAATAGATCATGTGCACACTGTGATCCCACGGGTCATTGTGTGTGAGTATCGGTATAGCGGGATTGGTTTTATTTTAAGCGTGGGATTTTAGAATATGCCAACTTATGGCTAGTAAAAATTCATTATTGAACACTTTAAACTCAGTTTAAATCCGGCGATGAGGGTGATAAATAAAATAAGAATATTCCGAACGGTTTTATTAATGTTCGTGAGCTGACAGCTTCACAACTATCGCTGTCCTCTTTGCTCTGCTTGCAAATATGTCAACAGTGCGCTGCAGTTACAGTGTGCACTGGTTCGTTACAACAAACTCCATAAGATTGTTTCAAAAAATCACGGACAACACTTTTTGGTGATAAGGTAGGAAAAAAAGCCAAAATTTCCAGTAATAACTGCTTGTGTGACTCCTTCAGAAATAGCAAGTATACCGTTCTGTTGAAATGACTTCATTTTGGCTGAAGGGGTCGACCTTCGAGTCAAAATAATTACTAACGGGTAGCTAGCTCTTTTCAATAAAAACCTTGATTTTTGTGGCTAGAGACTCAACCGGACAATGCAACAGCATGGAATTCAACAGAAGAACAACTGTGAGGAGTCTGGTTTGTCCAAACCAGCATAAGAAAATGGTTGAAGCAATCTGTTATCATTTTATCTAATGAATCTTTATAGAAAAAAAGTGTTGGCTCGTCGGATTGATGAGTGAGAGACTCCAAATCCATTATATTGATTGTATGCTTTCCATTATGACAGAGTTTACCTGTAGTAAGTCTTTTCAAGTCTGTACAAGTATATTTTACTACCGAATAAAAAATGGTCTGCGTTACTCGTTATAATAAGAGCAGCAACGGAATATATTAATATTTGCTGTTTATTAGGATAGATAACCGAACTAATATATGTCAATTATTGTTTCGTGCAACAACATTCGTAATACATCTAGACAGTGAGTGCACTGCAGGAAAGTAACTTTAGAAGGCAACAGCAATAATGAAGAGAAAATTACTTGATTTATCTGAAATGTTCAGAAAAGAGAACAGGAGTAAGCGATGCATCAAAGTTCATAGCCCTTTTTCCTAAAACATCTAATCCCCAATAGCCACTTTGAACCAAGTGGAGGTGACAGTAAACAAGGTGACAAAAAATCGCTAAAGAGTTTCATGCGAACTATGATTACCGGGTACAGGTTATTTCAAGGTGTGTAATCAGTGTTTCCTCCGATTAACCAATATCCAACAGCTAGTGGACGTTAGGATTAACTTTCATTCGGATGTAGACTCGATGACCGAGGTGACTTCCAGAGGGTCAAAATTGGGCTGAACCTGAATAGTTAATTCAGAACTTTCATAAAACCTTGTCCATATTCTATGACAGGCTTAAGTGTTTTACAGGACGCACTTCATATATCACAAACGATCAAACGGTTCACTTCAGTTTTTTGCATTGGACGATCACTGTCTGTAGAGATAGGCAATAACCCTGTTTATTTGAGATGTGGCTAGCGAAAGGGATACTTCTTGCTTCACTTTTATTGAAAAACTGCTTCTCCCTAGACTACCATACAGTATTTAATAGTTCACTGTATGCAAGGTGCTATTTCACGTATGTAATTATTGAACTCATACACAAGATGCCTGTAATTGGGAAATACTGCTAAGGACCGAGTATAATCAGAGTGTGAAAGGTCCGGTATTTGAGGTGAAAACGTGACTGCATAGTTTTGTAATGCCGTTGGGTGTCGGCACAGTAAGAGACCTGAAGCAACATGACCATCATTGATAGCGGCCAGTTCGTCACACGAGACAACTCACTGAATCTCTCACATATCGACTGGGGCAGGTATTTTTGTCACGGAGAAAAATTCCATCTTGGTGTATTTTTGTGTGAATTACGACTCAAATCCCATGAAATTTTTGAGTGTGTTGCAATTCAAAACTTTTGTTTAGGTCACGAGATGCGCTACTTACCATTTATGGTCTCAGTTTTTTCAAGGTAAACACATAGAACATGTTTTCAGAAAAATATACGTGATTCTCATAGATCATCATGTAAGCTGTTGTTGCCTAACCAGTTTGACGGTTAAATTTTTGAAACAAAAGCACTTAAATTGGGCACCTTGTTGCTGGTCGCTCACAGTTTTACAAATGGCTGACTAAACCATCTGCTCAGTTTCCTCCAGTCATTACTCTAACATGTCTTATATGTCCTCGACTACCTCAATAAATGATCCAGGTAGTCTAATTTTCAAATTGCCCTGAAGACGCATTATCTGTTGACGGCCCTCCGAACTGCTCGACAAGTCCGACCGGTATATTAATTCCTCATCACGGCACAGAATTGCCTACTTGAAGTTGACTGGGATTTGCTTATTTGGTGACTGTTCCGAGCAGCAAACACGTGCTGGGTACATCTAGATATTCATTGCCACTTGTGACTACTGCTCATATTCCTCTCGGACCAAGTCAAACAAATAACGGTGCTAAGAAGTGATGGGCTGTAGCCCTCCACGTACACTTTGTTAGTAAAGGAACAAATGTGTGTAGATGACCGAGTTTTTTGTCACATTGATTCTTCCGTTATAAAAGCATTCGTTCTACCGGACATAATAACGTTACGTTGGTTAGAATTGTATTCTGACATCATACGTGTTTTTGTTGTTGGTCAAATTTTCACTACATCGGAATTTGCTAGATCAATGTTTTATTAGGATGTTTCGTGATACGTTAATGCGAACGAATATTTTCTTTGATATGAGCAACTTTTTCCTGACAACTACTTCAAGTGTTCATCACTTGAATGGCTGTTGTTTCAACCCACTGGGGTTATTCTGAAATGTACAGTGGAGGGAAGATTCATGTTGTACTCACTCAGGAGCTCTGTCAAGTTCAGCTTTCAACATTCGCGTTGTTATCATCAAATAAACTTTAAACATTTTTTGATTAAGAAATGATTTTTTATGCTTGGCAGTGTACAAGTTGTGATAAAAATCTAATTGTGAGTTTGCACGTTCAGCTTGACACTAAGTAAAATTATATTAAGATTGAGGAGTTCCTTTTATTTCGATGCACCACACCTCAAATCCATTGCCCCGAGAGACACGTTTTTTGTAAAGAACTGAGTTCATTTTTCCCAGCTTGTGACTTGGTGTAAGGAAAATCCCTTTTTAAACATCCGGCTGTTTCATTTGATTAGTCACAATTGATTTTTGAATACGGTTTGGCGAATTTGCAATACGAACCACTTTACTTAATCGCAAACATAACTACGGCCATTAATATTGCTTAATTTTACTTGTTTTTGACAAGGACTTGAAGTATTTGTTTCACCGCTAAGTTCTTTGTCCATAAAATGAAAAAACCTAGCCTCTCTATCTCGCACGTTCATCTGTATGAACGTTCAATCATGCTCAAAGTTGTATTTCCGTCCTTTCCTTCTACGATGTCAAAACAGTCTCTTCTATCTAGTTCATCCATGAAATTCTACACTTTACTTGTGGGATTGGTCTCACTTCCGTTTGGAGTGATCATGGGTTAAACTTTGATCGATTTCCGAGTTATTTTTATATCAGAACAAACATACTGGCTGCTCTTAATGATGATTCATAAACATATTTAAAAAAGTACAACAAAATTACATTTTCTTTTCTTGAGCTTCCGTTTAAGAGGTTTTAGGCTCAACGCTTAAAATTTGAACTGAGTATAACTTATTGGGTGTTTCAAAGGCCCTATGACTTTACTATCTGAACAGACAAGACAATTCAAACTAGTACATTTCACTTGTTGATAAAAGTGCGCTATTGTGTCCTCTTTAAGTTGTCTACTAACAAAATGTCCAAAGTTAGGAGGAACAACATTAAAGCCATAGGATTTTCGGAAAATATATGTCATGAAGGAGGTAACGATGTGGAGAAGGATCGCTTCGGACAACTATTTCCTGAAACAATAGAGATACTGATGTTTCATCAAAACATATGATGAGATAAACCGCAGAATACAGGACGTGGTTGATAATGAATGACAGTACAAGCGAATGTCAGACTTGATATAACTGGTCAGTTCTGAAACGAACGTTGAGCATATGTTACGCCACAGGATCATGGTCAGATGTTCGTGTGATCAGAATGGTTATGACTGTTCGGCGATCATGAAAATTGCAGCGACTGAACAAATTTCTTGTGATAACACAAATTAGGACGGTGTGGTCTGATTTGTTCGTTGTATCTACCCGTTGCTAAGACCTAACTTTCCGGTGGCAGCCTCACGGAGCTCGTTTTTCTACAATGCCGTTGTTAGGATTGATTCCGAAACACAAACTACCAGTCGACGATCAATCAACATAGTGTATTTGTTCTCACGATATTTCTGTACTGCGGAATATGTTGGTTGTACTGATGGGCGCTTTCCATGATTTATCGGTGGACATTCTCCAGCCTGAATCAGAACCAGTTGCCGAAAGTCTATTATTAGCCTATTATATCGCCCAAATCAACTATCCCATAAACGCCAAAGCACTCCGGATTGTCGACAGGTTTTTTATCACACAAACCCAGACAGTACGCAGGCACATTTTAACGATCGCTGAATTGATTCAGTCAGATTACACAATCCTAATTTGTGTTATAACAAGAAACTTGTTCAGTCGCTACAATTTTCATGATCGCCGAACAGTCATTACTATTCTACTCACACGAACATCTGACCATGATCCTGTGGCGTAACATATGCTCAACGTCCGTTTCAGAACTGACCAGTTATATCAAGTCTGACATTCGGTTGTACTGTCACTCATTATCAACTACGTCCTGTATTTTGCGGTTCCTCTCACATGCTTTGCTAAAACCTCCGTAATTGCACCGGGATAAGAGAAAATGACTTTATGATTATCGATGCATTCGTTAGCAGTCAGTACTTTTTGCAACCGAGACATTTCACTCCCAAGGTGCTTCGTCATTACCGTCTGGCTCAGGAAAAGTCATCAGATAGAAAACAACACCTTATATTTCAAACAGCTTATTAGAGAGGGAATAAAGATTATCTGGATTTATCCCCAGTAGATGCCTCACGTTTTAAATTGCTTATCAACAAACACCAGTAACCAGCTTGACTGCTGGACCGAAAGTCATGCGCTTCCCCGACGTTACGATAACGAGTTGTATGAAGCAAAGACTCACATCAAACGGAAGACTAAAAACCAATTTTACGCAGTCTTTGTGCACAAGAATCAATGTAAACTTTTTTCGAAAGTATTGTTTTTTTCAGAGGGGGTTAGTAATCGTCAGCTCACTGACTTTTATGATTTTTCCAACAGTTTCTGAAAATGGAGCCACATTAGTTTTGTGTACAGCATTTACATATTTCTGTAATTTTGGGTCTAAATCGATTTGACATGAGTTTTCTGATTCCCAGAAAATTAGATATATGACACTCTGTATGCTGTGGTTAAAAGCAGCTATTCAGAAACTCGTTGCACAACTTGTTCGAGCTCGTTGTCTGTTTGCTTGGAGTTCTTCCAGACATTCCATTGCATGCTGGGTATTATATTAAGGTCTGTGAGCGTGTTGTTAAGAGTGTTAGTAATCAGTACCCACATTTATTTTATAACACTCTAGTGGACGGTTGTGATAAACTTAAGGACAAGGTTGTTACTGAATGTCATCAAACTCGGCACTTTGTTTTGTCCAGATGTATTTCAAATTCCTCTCTCGAGTGCTTGTTCAATTTGCCTTTTCCTCATAGTTTAATGCACAAATCTCAACTTATTCAGTTCACGTAGCGAGTAACATCGTTCACCAGTGTATCGGTCTAACTAAGTCAGCAACTAGCTATGCGTTCATTCTGTTTCGTATCTGTTCTTAAAATAGGTAAACTATAGTTTCTTGAATGCTTTAGTATTGTATTGTATGATTTTTACCGTTTGGTTAATAAAGCATTCAAATATTTTGGTTTGTTTCCCAACTTTAGTGCAACACTACTGGATTATTTGATTGATTAGTAACAGTGTAACTCAGACTGCGCCCTTAGCAAACCCGAGTGAATTTTGCAATCAATGGATCTGACTTAAACATAAAGGAGGATAACCTAGTTACCTATGGTTACTCAAAACAACCTTGAATATAACATGACAAACTACAAGAAGATCGTTGTAATTTTTCCCCTGTATTTGTGTTTTTAAAATTACTGAAGTTCCGCTCGCTAACACCTATTTTTTATGGAACTGGCACAATATCTTTTTGTAGATACGAAGTATGGGTACATTTGTTTTGTCACCTTTTCCTCTGAACGCTTAAAATTCCGTGATATTTCGTTACATAAACCAGGTTACTTGCTGTAATTTTGTCCAAACTTACATGGGGATATTCAAGACAGCCGGTATTCGAATGAAGGTTCTGAAGTATGTCGATGATGTACTCATAATATGACTGCCTCGAGTTTTGACGAAATATTCTGTATTTCTATATGGTACTATACTGACGTTCCCGTGAAACCATGCACACCAGATGGTCACTGTTACAATGGTTGGTTATACGAGTTCAAGTTTGTTGATTTAAAACTAACCATCGCTGACTTTAAAATGTGTAGTTGAGCAAATGTAAACTGATCGCATTATTGGATTGCTAACTTTAAATGTAATGTTACAAAGCTCATATTTGACGTTGCATGTCAGCTTACGAGAGACTATCAATAACTGTATTCGAGGAGTAACGATTAGCTAAGCATCACGAACTGCGCACTGAACGTTCAACAATATTTGCGGATCTCAAATACAACAGAAATTTTTAGCTGCCATGGCCTCAGTGTAAAAATGAGTCTAGAATTTTGCCCTTGTTGGAGTTAATCACTAATCCATCTAAGTCATTCGAGCGGCCAGTATGTCTCGGTCCAAGATGATCAAACAACTTTAGCATTACTCATAAACGAATGGGGTTTAACGTTTTCAAAATTTATTTAGATTTTGTTTAATAAAAATCTGTTAGAGTAGTACGAAATATAGCTTCTTCATGCAAAACTGGAAAACGGTCAAATGGCAAGTTTCACAAAATCATCTAACCAGAGTGAAACCCGAATATATGTCTTTTCTTTTGGGGAGAGCCTTGCTCGTAATTCTCGCAGAATGAGAAGTTCACGACTAGCTGCAACTGGGAGTTCACTTTCTGTTATACGTTCAAATCAGAGTTTGAATGTTAAAGAGCAGTCTGTAACATGTCCGTTTACGTAGTTCTTAGTCTGAAAATGTTAAGCTGTTTATATATTTTTCAGTCATCCATTATTTTTCAGAGGAGTGACAATAATTTCATTCTATTCTTGAAGCATTAACCGGTTCCGTTTATGTAATACTGAACATAGCAATGCTGACTGTTTGCCGTATCCTTCCAGCACAAAACATCAACAACCCAAAGTATGTACATGTCTATATGTAAACCTACAGACGAAGCCATGAATATAACAGTTTACGATTGTGCCCTTCACTTTGTCTGGTGTTTACTGGCTATTCTTCGGCTACTTACTTTACTTCATTATTTACACATGTTTCCATTGATGGTGTTCTTTGGTAGTGAACCAACAATGTGGAATTCAGTCATTTAAATCTGTCTGCCTTCCCAATATTATATTCACAATTATACAAAGACCTGCCAGTTGTAAGTCATATTCTCAAGTCACAAATCTCTCAGTTCAGTTTGGCCATTTTAACTTGATCCAAATTCATTTGGCCAAGTTGATTCTTTGCTTTCTGTGTTCAGTTTGACTGCATAAGTAACAAGTAACTAAGTAACTTTGAAAATTAATCAGAAATGTTTTCTAAACAGAGGTTGGTTACAGTTAACATAGTCTCTGCAAATTATTTTGTTATTTTCATCAGAGTTCCTTCGAATATGCAGTACATATAGAAAACAACCTAAAAGACTGCTTCTCGAGTTGTATCAAGCAATTTGGTGCTGACAGTTCTCGAGATAAACAGCGTACAGATAACTATCCGAGAACATTAGTATCAGAGAACAGTTAGACTACTAAAGGACCAAATTCTACTCAAACGGAACCCATCTGCATTGTATTCCCGTACAGAAACGGCTGCGAATGATGAGGCTAAATAGGCTATAACACATGTTACTTTCATTGTGGGTTCTCGCTTAACGTATTATTTTGGGAACTTCGAGTGGAAATATTGCAGATGGGATGGTCAATTTTAATGCGAAGGCAGGTTTCACAAGGAATTGCTTAATACACTATCGTTCTGATTGTCCGGAGTTTGTTCTCAATTGCTCATTGGGGTAAAAGTGATAGCTTAAAGATACGTCTTCGGTCTAGTCATTTATTACGCACGCAAATTTTGGCCATTGTTCTTTCTTCTTTCATTGGCTTGATGATCACGGTTAGTCATATTTTATTCTGAGCTGCTTCCACCATTAACTCGTCACCTCAGCTACAACTGGCTATCGGTCCAGTCTGCTGTGAAACTTGCCACATTTATCGTTAACTAAGACTAGGTTAAACTTCCTGATCCTCGCGTCTTTGTTTTGTGGAAGTCACTGCTCTCTCCACTTCAATTTTATTTGATACATGTAAGTTTGTCATTGCAAAGTGGTTGATGATAATTTCTTCATTCCAACGAGCAGTGAGTTGTGTTCACCTCTTATCAGTTACTTCAGACCTTTTGCAACTCACATATGACAGCATTTCCAGGTTGAAAAAGCACAATATGAAATATGAGGACATACATAAAGAGCTGTGGTGAGTATGTGTCTTAGACGAAATATTTTGCCCTGATTATAGAGAATGTCAGTTTGAGTGACAACGGAGTAGCACCTACTTGGGTCGTTAGAAGGTAAAATAACCAGCAAGTCTGTTTTTCGCTGTTTTATCACTAGGCTAACGGGCTGTTAAACTGGTTGGTGGAAATGCATGAAATATGAACTGTAAACTGAAGTTTCGGTACTATGGTCCTGGTTAAATTGACCTCACACTCAACAGAGCTTGTGCTTTCGATTAAAATATACTCCTCGATACAAACATGGGATGCATCTTAGCATGATAATTAACAAAAGAACAGAAGCACACAATTAATCGCTCGACATGTGCTTCCGAATTTTCAAATAGTCACAATAGTGCATACAAAATCAGAATATTAGCAAACAACGTGAAACCCTCAGATAAAAAAGTATGCTGTTTTGATTTGGTCAGAAATTTTCTCAATACGACAGACACGTGAACAGTTTATCGGATAATTTGTTTGATTTGCTGCAGAAAATAATCGAATTCTTTAAATGAATGTTCCTGCATGCATGAAAACAAGCAGTTTTTATTAAGTTCGTCCTAAAAAACATACGAGATAAAAGGCAATTTCCGAGAGAAGCGAGAGTTTTCAAAAGGTATGATATTTTGGCAATGAAAATAATTTATCCGAACAGATATTCGATTCTGTGCGCAACATATTCCCCAAAGTGTGTGATCAATATGATTATACATAATAGATCTACCGCTCTCTGTATTAGACTATTAGTTTGCAGCGACCAGCCAGTCATTCTCGCGTTATCCGTCACTACTGCCTTTCAAAGACGTTTACTCTGTAGTCCTAACGATGCTGCAACTTTGTCACATAAAATTCCACGGTAACTTTCCGGACATATAGCAACCATCAATGAATGTCTGAATTTATCTCAATCAGAGTTTTTGCTGTATTAAATAGTTCTGGCAACAGCGAAATTCTAGTCTTTTGCTACTGTTGGAAAGCAGCTGCTCTGCAGTTCTGGTGTGAATACAGAAGTTGCAAACACTTGTCACTTGTGTACAGTTTATATACCTCAGCATATTTGAGCTACTGCTGTCTATTGCTTTTTCCGATGTAAGATGGGTAGTTTCCCAGTAAACAAGTGTTTGGTTCCACTTGCTCCCGGTAAGTTTTGTTTACACGTTAAATTTATTTATTCTGCTCTGTTTTTCGATCATTTATACTTTTATTTGTACGTTTACGTAATTCAACTCATTGTAACTGTATGTACGAAGCTTTCGCTAGATTTGGATTGAAAAGTGCGCCCGTTTAAACTTCATTTAAGTGCCATTATTATACGGATTGCCTATCCAGATTTCAAAGTAAACGTACATTTATTTACAAAGCAGTTACAAAAAGTTTATTACCACAGTCATGACTGCTTGCTACCCGCTCTGGTGATTTGCAGTACTTTGTACCAATAAACATTAATCTATATTAAACACCAATTATCCCTTCCAGAAATATCCTACCTTAACGTTGCAACATGATTTCATCACAATCTTACTGCTTGTTCAATTCGGAACCGCATCACTTATCTCTTCTTCAATGTCCTGGTTGAGTGGTTCAGTTACATCACACCAAATGATTGCTTTAAAATTTAGGCAAGCCGGAGAAAACAAAAGATGCTTACGAGTACCAAATCTTTGGTACAACTCATATTAGTCACCACTACTTAACCCGGTTCATAGAGCATTTATGTCCATTGGAGGACACTTACCAGAGGATCATTATTTAAATATTCTTGAATTAATTGAAAGCTTTCAAACTGACAGTGTTCGGTGGCGTTCGATTCGAGGTTTAAATCACAGATTTCGTCAGTCGATACACTGTAATCCAAGGGCTTGCTGTTCATTGAGATACTTTGTTCCGAATCTACCTGTTGAGCAATCATCGGCGAAAACGAATCGCATGCGTCCGACGGCGTATGAAGTAAACATGGGGTGGGAATCATGTCAGTAATCGACTCATTACCATTCAAGTTCGAGTGGACAGATATCAGATTGCTGGTCATCCATGGAGTGGAAATGGGGTCCGTACCCCATAACCGGCTTTCTCCCTTCAGCGAAATGCAGCTGGTCTCATCCACACATGTATTATTTGATGCGGCTGCCCCTAGTGACAGAAATTCATCCACAGAAGGCAGCTGCCGCCCGGTGTCAGGATATTTACACATAGGTACCCAATCTGGATTACACACTGTAGTCGGATGAGGAAACACGGGTTCGCATGAGGAAGAATAATCCAAGTTCTCAGAAGGCTCAAACGGTTCCGCATTCAGTAACCCATTCATAACCGTCGTCAGTCGCTACTGCTTAATGGATGGAGGGATGTGAGCAACTTAGCTGCCGGTTCGACTAGGATTCCTTTTCAAACAAACTTACAAGGTTAGACAACCGAATTATGTTGTCTCCCAGTCTCGGATTTTCTCAGGTGCATTAATTGGTACATCAAGCGGAATATTTCACCCAATGATTTCAATCATCAGTTGATAAAATAATGCACCAGAACACCAAGTGTTATACTCGTAATGCTGGCCGTAATTTCGTAAAACTCTGTCAACACATTTAACTGTGCCGCAATATCTAGAAGTTGAGGTCTTCTGGCGAGTATAACGGAAAGCGAAACATTTTGTATATTTCAGTTGTGTAACTCAGCTGGCCACAAACATCTTCAACAGCGAAAATACGAAGGACAGGTATAGTTCACATGGGAACGTGGGCAAATGAGCTCAACGTCACACGCACACTCACAAAGATACAAACATACTCATCTGTTCACACAAACATACAAAGGGCCCACAAAGTCAGATGGACTACCTACCAAGCTAGGTGACACGATGGTCAGCTTTATGTATAGACGCACGTGCTGTGTAGTTTGGGCATTACTTTACCGAATCAAACTGGGCCTCTGGTAGTATCTGTACTGATCATATCGCAGGATTCTCAAACGGTCACAACTTAGTACCTAGGAATGAAAGGGGTGAAGTTAGAGAGGCGGACAGGATGAGTGTCTGTGTATGTGTGTATTCATACAGCAATACGTGGCGATGATGCCACGATGGCCGAGTCAAAGCTCACATGGTTTACTGTGACGGCTGTCTACTGGGGCTTCTCAAGCCGGTAATATTCAACATCTCAAGGACGTTAGTTTTAAGGTGGAGCAGTAAATAGTTGTAAGGAGAGAAAATTCTGATCAACTTGAGAGATGATTGCTTCTGCTTGCTTGATCGGTCACATAAGAAACGTTTTGCTCAGTGATTGTCGGACTGACTGACGCCATTTTGTGGGTCAGGACCTAATTTGATACTTCTCGAATTTATCGTCATTTTATAGCCGGGATTTTGCAGATTTTGTTATCTTATTAGTAACCGGTGCCAAGAATGTTAGACTGTCCGACTAGTAATCGGTCAATTTCTTCACTTTCGAAACTAGAGAAGATATGTGGTCGACTGAAGAAGGTCGAGTCAGGACTGAGTGACAGTAACCAGTAAATAGCTTTGTAGTGTTCATTACAGAACAATGATAGGTTGACTGTGATCACTTGCTCTCTGTCAAGCTGGCTGTTTTCATCCAAAAAGTGCATCTATTCTACTTCCTATTGGATTCTCAGTTAGGCTAAGTGGGCTCACGTGAATGAAATATTAGTTCGTTATACGATTTCAACGAGAAGCCTGTTAGATATGCAGCAGAGTAGTTCTTGTGGTCCGCCTTGAGAATATTGTTTAAGATAGTTTGTTTTCAATCTACAACTCAGCTATTATGGAAGCGTACTGCGTCTGCTTATCACAGCTGCATTCTTGTCCTTATCAATACAAACTTCGACAAACTTTAACTCTTACCGTTTACAGATACGGTACTTCTCGGCTAGAAGAACATTCGGAGAATGTTTTACTGGAATGACATCAAGGTCATAAAATATAACCTAGCTCCACTTTCCAGCTAATCCTTTCTACATCAGTAAACACACAGAAAATAACAAAGTAATAGCTATTCCCATTGTTTATCGTGAATATTCAATCAGACAATTTCGCTGTTCTAGTCTACCGGAAAACAAGAATTTTATATTATAAACCAGTTGAAATAGGTACAACGTCAGTACCGACTGTAACGCAACTGGATGCAAGCCTTCAGATGATATTGGAACTCGTTCAACAACAAAAAAATAGTTGTTTTTCCCCATCCCACGATTTGTCCCCCGGCAGTAGAGCTCTTTTGTTCAGCTAACACGCACAGTGGAGAGAAAAACATTCACAAAATATCTTTTAAATGATTATCAAAGGCAGCGAATATCTGTTCGTGTTGACAATCTGATGTTTTCTAGTTTCCCATAGCCGTTGTGTCTCCTTGGTAAAAATCCACTTATTCAGTATTTAACATGATACAGCAGTTGTAGCATTTGCCAAGCAAGCCATTGCTAAACGAGAAAACGGTCAATCGTTCGCACTTTTGAACGTTGTCCGCACTTAATCGCACACAGCTGTCTCGCTTTTTTGGCCGTGCGTTTGCAGACCTGATCAACATATAGTTGTTGCGCAGACCAAATGAACTATCCAAAACTGGCTTGGACTAGCAGTAAATGTCAAATATGCAATTGGTAGCCTCATGATTGTGACACAAACATGCTGGCCAATCTCAAAACCGCGCCGACATTAGTCGACAAAAAGCAATTAGTCTGCTAATTCTTTTTTGCTGGTTGTGAGCTGTGCAGATACATGCAGAATCCACCCGCGTCCTAATTCAAATGGTCTGCTTATTGCAAACTTACAGTGTTTTCTTCAAAATCAACTTAATTTGGCTGACAGTTGTATAATAATAACGTTCTGCAGCGTCCCATCGACAGGTAACTTAGCAGGGCTGACAATGAGTGACCTTGGTACGCATGCGTCAAAGGAAAACCCGCTGCGGTTGTATTTAAACCAGCGACAAAAACTGCATGCCCAATTGCTGCAAGCGTTGTACCAGCTGAGCTACGAAACCACTTCTGAAGCTAAAAACTTTCCCATTTGGACTCAGTCACACGCTCAATCCACCGTGTCATATGAAACCCATCAGATAATCCAGCGGGCTGACCGTCTAAGCAGAATTTCTCACTCATTAAAACCCACCAAAACCACTGTTGAACATTAACCCGTTGGATTGTACACATGAACGCTACATGTACTGATTGATATACAGCACGGTTTTTTAAAGTGATTCTAAGGGGAGCTTAAAAAACCACAGTCGAAAAACGTAGGCAGAAAAACCTTTTCAAATGAGAAAGCTTTCTGCTACGAAGGCATTGACTTAAAAGGGATGAAGTAAAATCAGTGGTTTATGAGCATAATTTTAACAAACCTTCTCCGGTTGAATGTGGGAAAATAATAATCACAGGTCGTCCCATGAGGTTAAGTATCCTGCATTTTGAGCACACATAATGAGTAATGCGCTTTTAACAATCCTCATTTCTAAACTTTATAACTTTCTGATGAATCAACAAGCCACAATCAAATGGTAATCATCAATTCATCAAAAGTTTTGCATGTCTACATATGTGTGTTCATTCTCAAGCCGAGGGCAAAGGAATCTGTTAGGGAATGTATCTTGTGGTCCAATACTATGTACATCACAGTGAAATGTGTTTTCGCGTATGTTAAGCTTGATATATCAATGATTTCACTTAAAAGCAAACGTAATTGTTTTCGTTCGAGTTTGAGAATACAAAAGGATACAAATTAACGCTACCACCCACCAGTAAAGAACAATGTTTCTGATTGGATGTTTTTTTGTACTAATTGAAAGCGTGTTGAAAATAACCACGGCAAAAGAAATCCAACTGAGAGACCGATCTAAGTTGACCTCCGGCCACGATGCACACAAACGACGTGTCATGTCAACTGCAGAAAAGGGTAGTCATTTGCTAGCATCTGATAAGAAAGTGCTCCCCGTATAAGTTGCTTCCGATAGAAAAATATCCAGAGTTGACATAATTTTGTCTCATCTTACTTACATGACTTTCCTCAGTGTCTCAAAGACGTGGACACTAGAAGTTTGTTTGTGATACTTCAATGTACGCGTGCGATATGTGCGACGGAACGAGGACATTTTAAATACTGAAATTGTGTCGTATGTAATCTCAGGATGAGTTACGCCTATTGAATGCTTGTTCAAATATCGTATTAGATGAGTTGAAGTGTTAGTTTCCTTTCAGTTTGTTTACATACACTGTGACCATAACATCTTTCTGTCGCCTAACGGTCGACTGTTGTTAGATTTATAATTTCGTCTATTGTCTGTTGAATTCTGAAATACAATCCTTTCATCTGTGTGTTACTTTTACAGCACAGCTTAACGTAACCGTTGCAGGCAAGGGCATAGATCATACAAACCTTTTAATGGAAAATTTCAAGCTTTATCGATAGTCTGCGACGTGGCATAGTTATGTGCAGTACTTTAAACAGGAATAGCACTAGTCTGCCTGACTGAAAACAGTCAGGTTGGATCCATCACACTTCATTGTTAATAGGGATGCCGTTTTAGGTTGAGCATGAGATATATCGATAGAATAAAGTACCAACAAACCGCCTGTTCGAAGGAAAAAGTTTTCACATGACTTCAAACATACTTTAAAAAATGACCCTATAGGATAGAGTTGCCTATAGTCCAATAGCCTGGAATACGCTTTTCTTATGTGCGGCTACTCTCTTTATACAGAAGAATGGTCTTGTTTCAAACTTGGCTTTCATATGACATAACATGATGAAGATAAGATCTGTTATATCAAGGGTGACTAAGTTAGTGAGGTTTTGTGTGAGAAGTGGATAGTGTCATCTTTATAACCTGTATAATAGCAAAACAGTTATAGTGTCATAAAGTGAATCGCATGATTAATCACAAACCTCCGGAGTTTTACTGTACGAGTTCAGTTGATCTAGAAAGTGACTTACTCGTAAACATCTCTTTTCGAAAAGGGCCAACTGAAAAGTCTATGGAAATGGGAAAGCTGCGGTCAATTTTGGGTGATGTTCAACTTGAAGTACCGTTTTATCGTCATTTTCGGCATCTTGCTTTTATCTACATTTCATGTTTTACGATTTGAAAAAAATTAAGATTTGAGTTTGAAGTGACGAATGAAACCTAGCATTGCGGAAAGAAAAGATATAGTTAGAAATGTACGCAGAATCAAAACTCTTGACCAATTATCTTCCTTTTGTTTAGCAATCGGAAATACAATGTTTAATGGTCCAAGACAATGACAAGTAAGGTCTCCAATCCCGCATACTCAACATCATTTTGTGCTGAAACTGCCGCCTTCTGGTATTCGTTGTTCCGATACCTTTTTTTCAGTTACTTTCTCTTACCCAAGTACCGGTCACATTCGTCCCTCGAATTCTTTGGGCACTGAAATGTTTCCTAGGCTTTCCTTGATTCTCCGGTTAATAATATTTATTTGTCCACAACTGATTACATTGTGCAAAATATTCGCTTTAAGAGGACTACGTAAATAACATTTTCTTAATGTTCCATGTGATTTTACTAGAGGTACCGATTGTTAATTTTTTGTAACAAATGGCGAGACAGTGTTGATCGTTTTGCCAATAGTTTCATTCATCTGACAAGGACGCGGCTGATATTGTTTAATACAACTATTAGCAATTTATTGGGCAGTTAACTAAGTGTAGAACTCAGTAATCATCCGAGTGGTCTAACCAGCCTGTTCTACAGTTAAATGAACTGGGTTTTCTGAAGGCTGAGATATATAGATAGTTTAGTCTCAGGAGTAAAATTTCCAAAACAAATGTCTACTTTATTCCGTCAAGCAATTTTCATCTACCACCCAAATGGATTCAGCATATTTGTTATGGATTTCAATTAAAGAGCAAAAATACTTCAATGGACTGGTTTCCCGGTTCAAACCGGTGTACAGCAGAAAAACGGTCATACTTCAGTGCACCGGTGACTGACACAAAAAATCGATATTGCTGGACATAGGTCTCCATGATGCATTATTTATGATCATGCAAAATGCTTCAGTTCAGTTGTTGTTTTTATTGTTGCTGTTTCCACTGCTGTAACAACATTCGATTGCGATTGATCTGATGTGGCTGCTCGTGTGCACACTGTCTTACCTGCCTGCTTGCCTGCCTCTGTACGTTTGTTGGAAACAAGAGGAATGTGGACACTGTAAGAATGGACAGAACAATATAAGTAGAGTTAGTCTTGAAAAAAGGAAACGGGACGTTGTTTCATAAGCGATTTATTGATCTCATTGTTTTTGTATCAAACTATAAGGGTGCATACGAATCTGCAAGTATATTTACATTGTTTCGAAAAAACGTTCTTAATACTAATTCTAGAAAGAACACTGGAAAAACGATAAATTAAGCAAAGGTTTACAGTTAATGAGTAAATAATAATGTTTGTGAAGTAATGTAAAACCTATGTAGGTCACTAAATAGTTGGGAAACACAATGAAACCTAACAGAACATAGCCACATCAAGAGATTCGTTAAGGTTCACAAGGTGAACAACCATCGTTAGTCAATCCAAATAGTTCAAACGAATAATGTATTTTTTGTTTTACATTTCAGAGAGGGCTACCTGGTGAATACCTGGGAGATAAGCGAATGTCTCTCCAACTTCATACGTATGTGATCACGCGACCGAGTTTAGTTCGAAATACCGATAGACACACTTTCGATTAACTTGAATACAGACTACGTTGTCTTCTATTTTATTTGTGGTTACGGTGATTGTCAAACTGGAAAGAAAAATTGCCGACCATTGCAGTGAGTGGCCTAACTCGTCTTGCTTAAAAGAGCTGGTGTCTTACCATCTTGAATGTGATGAACCACCCGATCGAGACCACCACATAATCGATTTACAACCATGTCGTAATAATAGATAAACATGTTGATCCAATTTGCTCATCCAAAATACGGCTGCTGAAAGTGAACCCAAAATTACTACCCTCCGACAAAGTCGTCTCTATTGGGATTAAGCAGCCGTAGTTTTTTGCACATAAGAGACCAGGGAGATCCATCGGATTATTCTGATCTTAAGTACATAAAACTTGGTGCGAGTATATTCTTATCTACCTAGTGCTCGGCCCAGAAACATCCATTTGGTATAATCTGCGCGCTGTATATTTGTGACTTTCGGAAGCAAACAAAGCGTTGAAAAGCGTGCGCTTTCTTTCCTTTGCAACGATGTGGGCAAAGGGAGATCAATGTTTAATTTATTGGAATAGTTTGCCAGATAACAACAGGTATTATTCAACCTAACATGACGAGGTCTGGATTATTCTGTCACTAAGTCGTCGATAACAAACGCCACAACCAAGCCGGAGCAACTTGTGATACCCCTGCGATATTTTGAAAAGTAGCATTGAATTAGTCCAAAAGGCTAACCGTAATGTCACTTGTGTGTTTATAAATAGTTTTTGTAACACTGTCCATTCGTTCTGCATGTTGTTGTTACACAGCAGATTACGTTGGTTACATGAGCAGCCATTTATCAGTTGGCACAACTGAACTTAATCTGGCCGTGATCGGAACTGGTTGCCCGGTCGCTAACACTGTACATCTCAACTACGTTAACCCGGTTACAATCAAAAATTTATCGCCTGTTTGCTCTCACACCAACTGTAGCTCCATGGTGGGAGGAGTACATTGTGCACTCTCTTTTTGATGAAGCTGTAAGGCGTAAAGAAGTTGATAGATATTATTCAATCCCTAATAGCATCCACAACCTTAATCACGTTCGTCAAGGACAATGATAATGTTATTTCGAGATCACGTGTTCATTCTTCTAAATCAAACGATACTACTGTAAAACTGATAATCAATGCACATTCAGTGGTTAACTCCATGGTCGTTGGTCATACAACTTTCCGTTCGATCTACAGACCTGTGTTGCTAACCTCAGCACCCTTTGACTGTTAATTCTGGATGATTATAGGTGTGGACTAAAACGTTTGTGGGTGTTTACTTCTTGTATGCCAACTAACACTGCTGTCGCCATGTCATTTTGGAAAGCTAACGTTTAACCTTGTAAATCGAGAACATCAGTATGCGTAGGCATGTTAAGGCAACGTAATTGATTTTATTTTCGTTCGATGTAAAAAATTAGTTAGATTAGTGTTAATTGTATCTGAAGTGCTTGTATCTACCCGTTTCTTGGTTTAAACTGTTTTGATTAAGCTTACAAATATGTTTGAATCGATCGAAATATCCCAGGACAGACAAGAAAGCGGTTTAACGAACCCATGCTTTTTGATCATTCATTACCAGGCTAAATGTATCATACCCATATGCTAATGTCATAATGTTAACAGTGGTGAGGAACACTGACAAAACTTTGAGCTTGATAGACCTGTTGACGGCTACCCGATACTGAATCTGTATAAATTTTCTCATCTACAAGATAATTCTGGGCTTATTTGCTGTATGAATTATCTTGTAAGCAACTGACATTTGATGAACAAACTTCATACTCCATTGTTTTGCTCATCCACACAAAAGTATACTGAATGCGAATAAGCTGAGCGTTTTTTAAGTCGCCTATACACAAACATGTCTATGTCAAAGTTTTGGTTGCATATAGCTTTACAAAGCCTACATGTGGTTAAATTTCTTCTGTCCTCCCCTACCCAACTGACTATTAGTCCTTAATTCAGAGGACTACTTTTATGATTGACGCGTCTGGGACGGGTTAATCTCGTGACTGTTGATTCAGTAGAGAAGAAAACGCATTTACAATGCGTGGCTTTTTAACTTGGCGCGTGAACCTCTCCAGCTGTGAAACGTCCAGTGGTCAGACAAATTTCATAGCCTTAAAATTATACCTTTACGTAACTGGAATGTTGAGCGTGAAACTTAGGTACAAACTTTAGTAGTGTCCTATGGCTGTTACAGGTCTATTAATACGTCTGTTCCAAACGCTCTGGCATTTGCTGTCTGATTTCGCGAGTGACAGCTTAAGAGAAGGGTTTCCCGTTGAAGGATTGTTTATAACATGGGTTGACCATCAGGCAAGTAAATACAAGTACCCCAATACTTCACTGACTTCAAGAAAAACTTTTGCTTTGACAGATTTAATAGTGACAGTCCTGGATTAATGAGTCCTAATCTTGACAGCCCGCTGATACCAGTCCCTGTGGTCAGCCATTCTGACAGAAATGTTAGTCCGACTCAATTTACCAGATGGTCCTGGGAGACAGGATGTCACATCATATCAAAAGTGAGTACGAAACTTCTCACATGACCAAAACAGTACATGGGACAAGCTATCAAATGCTTTTCTCTTAGTGATGAATCACGGTTGCACTCACGATGAACTGATAGTTCATTTTTTGATAAAGTCACGCTTTTGGAAAGTAACAACAGTCTTCTATATTTTCTCTCTATATATCTTGATATTGTAAAAGAAGAAATCTGTACGTCTGTCTTTTCAATAGACTACATTATCTCTTTTTCACAGGATGTCACCCATTTTGGTTGTGCAGGGTAAAAAGTGAGCTATCATCAAAGTTATCCTCGTCCATGTTGTGAAAATTGTACAAACAGCCAGCTGTTCAAACTTGCAGTCGCGTGCCAAGCAACTCATCAAAACCCTCTGATTTATCAAACTATATCTTCTCCACATAACAGAATGTTAACATGGTAGTGAGAATGAGGATAACGGTAGGTGTTAACAGCCGCTATTGACTTTTCAACCGAAAGAGAGGTGTATTGAACCGTCAAGTCTTCTAGATTTCACCACATATGTTTGCCATTTTACGTATAATACTGTTTAGTACAACTGATGAGGATCGCTCCGGCTAAACTCAGGAAGCGCGGATTAATGATATAAACCATAACATTGAATCGTAAATTAACATTGCTTTGATACTGTGTGATTAATGTGCTTTTTATGAAACCACGGATGGTGCACACGGAAAACTAATGAACCAGACTGCATGGTCACGTTTGGAAGTTAATCTGACGAACATTATTTTATCATGGAGTTTGCATACCCAGCAGTTACGCCGGTGCAGTTTTCATCACATTTTCATACAACCTACTGAATATAATGTAGACTCGTTCAAATAGGTTGTTTTCCTATAAGTGAAGGCGACAGTGTCTTAAAGGTTTGGTTAACGACGACAATTTCATTAAAATTGTTAACTTATCTAACTTGTACGCCTAGGTGTTTTATATCTTGAAACCTAATACTTCACCAATAAGTGTTAGTTCAATGCAGACGTTTCACTTTCCAACTATGGTGGGTGTTGCCTTTTGCTGCTGGCTGTATCTGCTGATCAACTGCATCGAAAATCGCGCAACATAGTTATGAGAACACGAAGTTTGGTGACATAACATTCTAGTGAATACACACTTCTAGCATGTGAACAAGATATTGACTGACTTGCTTGCTCATCTTTGATACTAAGCTACTTCTGCATATGCTGACCAGTCCACTGTATATTTTGCTACACAAATACGGTTTCTGATCCATAATCACAGTTACTGATAGAGTAGTTCAAAAGTGACTATCAGTTCTCCTTTCTCAGTTTGCTTGGGATTTTAAATTTTTAGTAGGCGGTGTTCACATATCATCGGTCTTCTGTGTTGGTTTAGAAAACACGAAGATATCATCAACTGAAGGTCCCTGTAGTGACATGGCCAAAGTTTGCATGATCAATCGCCTCCCACTTCATGACAAGGAAAATCAATAGAATGTAGTCAAAAGTCAGTCGGTTCGGTTTTCTGATCAATATGTGCCAGTGAGTCAATGCACAACTTGATGTACCCAACACATTAGACAACTGTCAAAGTATTAACCGGTCACCTACCGTCCCAGATATTGTTGCATTGATATTCTAACCGAAATGTGTCAAACCACTAAAAAATTGAAGCGATCAAATGAATTTTTGTCAAAAACTTACAACAGCCCACATAACTTTTAGGTGTTGTAAGGATCATACAGGACCTTTGAGGATATAAAATGTCACACATTTTGTGCTTTTAATGCTTGGATTCGCAAACGTTCACAGAAAGTTTCGCTTAAAACTGTAAGACCTATTAATGAACTTTCATAAGTTGTTTTAGGCAATTTATCATGGTTTCTGCTGCAGCCGAGCCTAATTGTGTCAATATAATTCGAACATGTCTCAACGTAATGCATAGTTATGCACACTGCAGTTAAATTATTTAACGTTTCTCTATTAAACGGTTACCGGAATCTATTTCAATCCCATTTCCTTGTGCTTTTGTAACACTTGCGCTGGTTCTGTATACAGTCTCTCTTAGTGTTCGAGTGCTTCAAGCGTGTTGACAGAAGTTCTGAGGGTTGAATTATTTCAAATTGAACACCACTCACGTTTGTTAGCGGCCATAGCACTCAAATAAGCTTTTCGGCTAGCTCACTTAGAAGAGAACCGATAGACTCCAGTGTCGCTCTTATGACAGCCTATCATTGTGCATCTCCTCTCCTGGACCGCAACATTAACAGTAAATGCAGCCTAACTGAGAAGTCCTCACCACAGTGTCATCGACTAAATCGAACAGAGTGATTGTGGTTATTCTGCTTCCATAGTGATCTGACAAGCTGAACACTATTTACAGAAGGTTGTGGTTGAGGGTTTGGGTAGGATCATTTTGTCGTGATTATCTTGAGTTTACTGGTGTTGTGGTTAGTACGTTGGTCTCACAAACACAGGAGCAAATTCCAGTCCGGATCAGCATATGCACTACTGTGGTGACGAAGTGTGAGTGGTGTTCAATTCGAACTAATACTAATCCCAGAAGTTTTGTTAAAGGTTTATACCACACTTCAGTTCTCATTCACTGTAAGATATCATATCATGGTTATTCGTAAGCAGTTCGTTACACTGTGCAGTTGTATTTTTGGGAGTGTTAGGCATAGTGTCAATGGCTTTAAATATGAGCGGTTAACTTTGCCGCAAACTTCATATCACGGAAAAGAATTTCATGGAGCGATTGCACTGGAGGCACTGGAAGCATGCGTGTTATAAACATGCATTTTACCGTTTAATGAAATGCAAACTAAAAGAGATTAGCATTTAATAAACATGCTCGTAACCTGTTCGTAACACCCTAGTTTTGAAAGACTTTGTAGTCCAGATATTTTAGTTAATCCAGATAACCTGTTTCAAAGGCTACGTCAACTAACTATTTGCCGAGATTTGACAGGTCGATAAAAAACAGCGAAACAGTGCTCATCCTACCGCATTCATTTAAAGCGAGTGCTCTGTCTCCATTTTTGATATGAAATGACTATTTAGGCATCACTCAAAACTTCGGAATGGCCTTGGGTAAAGAACATCCTGTGAGAATAATATAATTCAAGAGGGTATCTGTATCTTTTAAGCGTGACCAGATAATATGATTTGGTTTGCATATACCACCAGTTTCTTCGTTCGAACATAGTTACCCCTTTTCTGCTTTGGAGGTCAAAATGACTTCTGCTCCAGGGTAGCTGTCAACGTCAATTTCAATGCCACAAAAGGCAATCGACTTCATACAATATTGTATATGGTCGAGCTGACATGTATGACAGTGTCAGGATCGTGAATGCGTGTTTTTAAAGTACACCAGAAAGTAGAGCTACAGCTGCTAGAGGTTGCTCGCTGGATCAGTTCATTGAAGTAGTTGTTCGGAGAGTGTAGACATCAAAAGCACCTGTATTTACTAGCAGTTTTTCAGCAGCATGAAGACAAAACTAGGTGATATAATTTTTAAAGTGTGATAAGATTACAACGTGCCTGGTAGTCAAAGCCTACAGGCAGCACACGACCGGTTTAATAATTTTTTGCCACAGACAATTTGCTTAATGTTGTCGATTCTAACTCACTTGCCAGTTAGGCTTGCCACTTATCCCAAGCTCAACTGAGTCCGCGGGTCTTTGCTGATGTCAGCAGCACCAACTGAAAGTGTGCAGAAACCTAATCTACCTCAAACTCTTAAACGATATAATTTTTTCATGAAGTTTGACAAGACGAAGAATGTGCCTAATAGTCAGAGTTCGTCAGAAGCACAGCAGCGGTTTCGTGGTTGGTGTCATTTACCTGGTATACACATCCGTCGAACTTCGACCACACATTCTACTATGCGAACGGTAAATGCTGAGGGATCTGGATAGTAGCTAATGTGCGTGCTGCAGAACATGGTGAATTAGATCTTTTGGAATATATATACCATAGTGAAATTAGGGAGCATATTTTTAAAATATTTCTGGTATTTCTGTTACCACGAGTAACCCTTGTCAAAGCACTTTCATAGTCTAGCGACTGCACGAGTAAGAAATGCTAGTGGGGAATCACTTCGATCATATGGCTTTGGTTCATTATTTGTCAGCTGTTTATCAAGCCTAGGCATTCTCCTATGCGTATGAGTGTGTGCGTGTGTTTATGAGGTAATCCGTGGTATTGACAGCGATAGTCTGCCTAGTATGACCTCTACTGCTTCCACCTGCTTAGTTTTCTACCAGCTTGTCTTACTCATGTAATTATCCGATTGAGAAACTGCTTCGATTGTGGTTACCCATGATAACTGGATAGTCGGGAAGTTCTTGAAAATCTTCTTTTAACACGACTGTTTTACTGACCTTCTAGACAATAGTTATTATCACAGCGTACAATATATTTAACTTGACCAGAATCAATTTTGTTTCAGATAGCCAAAGGAACAAGTTTACATTTAAAAAATTATTTATATCAATATAAACGATTCTTAGTTCTTCCGGTTTCATGTGGGGTGGAAGTAAATAGACACATGTAATCTCACCCAGAACCAAGTATTCAAACGTATGAAATGATTAGCTGTAAAGAACTAGCTTGAACACAAAGCCATTGAGAAAACAGTGCTGTATGACTTGCGGCACTGTTGAAAGTATTGGATGCATTCGAAATCACGCTGATATTCTGAAACCCTAGCCACTGTTGTTGACTGTTATTTATACCTGGGTCCTCTCAAACAGTAATCCCATGACCCGTGTTCTGACGGATGGTCGTTATGCCTGGTGACCTCAAAGATAGTCGAACCAGTCTCAACTAGGTTAATTCCACTAGTTAGCATGATAAACAATATAACATCCGGCGTCGGTATCAGTCACAAAACAGGCGAATAAAATTAAACCTACGGAAGGAAATTGCGAGGATAAGTAGCGCAAATACAAGTGGGAGAATCAAGGTGAGCTCAAACAAAGACGATAGCCGAGTTAGATCGCTTATTAAGTTATCGAATTTACAAAGGGAACAGCAAGTGCGGAGTTGTGGAAATATCTGAAATGTCAGTGTTTTATCTAAGATTATCACCAACAAGTAACGGTTTAGTCAACCGACGAACGTTGACTGCATATGAATCTTAGTACCGATTCGTGCAGAAGAAAACAGCTGACATGTTTGAAACTGAATGTCTGAAAGCACAGGATGAACATAATGGCAAGATTGGAACAGACTTAGAAGAACGTGCAACCAGGTGTATTCGCAATTAGAGAAATGACACCCATTCGACATATTTGTAACTGATGATTTCAATTTTCTTACTGTGTGACCATGATCTTACCAAGAGACGTATTGCTGTATTCGATTACCAATCGTAGCATAACATCCGTAGCAGCTGGAACACCTGAAGACCTGCTACAAGTCAGAGATTATAAATTTGTAGATCTAAGACCTCTTGCTTAGCAAGAGTTAACTTTCACTTGTGAGGTAAAAAATGAATGTAGATTGTGTACGGCATGTTTTCGGATCATACACGAAAGTGCACCCAATAATAATGAACCATTAAAATAGATCATTATCTGAATGTTCTCTGGATGAGGATTACTCCCTGATCTGTTCTTTCTTAACAGAAAATTAGCAGCGTTGAAGCCAGGAAAACGTGTACCGTTTTGCCTTGGCGGGAGTGTAGCAAGCAGTTTAAGTTCTCATGCACATTTTGCAACTCAAAGGCCAAAACGACAAGAGTCAATGATTTCCGTATAATTTGGTTCGTTCTTTTTTAAAACGGATACATAAAAATCGCCAAAATGGTAAAAATGCTACCTATAATCCCTAAGATTACTTTGCGCCAGTCGTGAAAATTGAAGTAGTAACATGATGATTCAAGGCGAGAACCCAACGACGGTAGTTCTGGTTTGAGCCGAAGACCAGTGTTTAAGAACATGCATTTCTCCGTTAATTCATGGGCAAGTTTCATGCTGATGACTGCAGTTCTCGTGAATTATGTGACAAAATTATATTATTCTAGAACCTTCAAATAAGGTCAGCCAACTGCATATAAGTGTAAACAATAGTTTGATGAAAAGTATGACGCAATCACAGCAGATGTCCACAGGTAGTGGCTGTTCATTGCTGATTATCTACATGAAAGAAGTTGACCACAACATCTATCAATCCAGATACGAATGAAAAACACCGAAAAAGCAAACCTAGTATTAAGACGTTGGCATCAAGCGGTTGAGTTAGTTAGATTATCTCATCGTTCAATTAAACACGAAGTTCAACAGGTTCTTTAGAGTTGTTTACCAAATGTAAATAACGAGCATCGAGTAGTGTGCACATTCTACATCAAACAGCTACGCAGATTGTCAGATATGCCGTATTGGCTGGTGGGCATTACATTATTTAACTGTCAACTTATGATCTAACTGTTCCAAACAGAGTAAGCTTATATATTTTTATTGTCTTCAATTTACGTTCATGGGAAGAATAGCAGTGGCATTCCAGACTCAGTGTGTAAACCGGCCGATCCATCAGCTCAAGTTCAGTCGGTTACAGAGTTCTCAGTTGAAGCAACTGCGTAATAACACATATTTTGTAGGTTGACTGTAACTGACATTTTCGTGTGTGTTCTACGTTCTAGAAATTTTTTTGAATATACGAACATCATTTTCTGCAACAACGTTTTGTTGCGTCAATGAAAAAAATTCATTGATTACTGTTGTGCGTGGATATTCTGAATTTAAAACACAGTAGGCTCACCTTATAAACCGACGGAAACCACAGATTCTCAGATATTAGCCGACGCACCGTTGACCTGAGAATGATAGGAACATATAAGATAGCATTCAAAATTGGCATTTCATTAACGGTTTTGTCTTCGATCGAACTTTGCTGGTAAGGACAGTTCAAACGAAAGCGAACCATGTAGCCTTCAGATTCCGCGACAAATATCGGGTCAATGCGATAAGCTGGTAATGAAGTTTTTAATCGGAGTTGACAAATACTCATTCAAAACAACGAGGTTTTATAGGTTCATTAAATAAATCTATTCTGATTACTGAGGAGTAGTAGGAGATTTTGGTTTTCATATAAATTGAATATCGCTCACAATTCATCGCAGATGTCGCATTCCCATAGACTTTCCAGTCGGCCCCTTTCGAACAGCAGAAGCACTAGACTCGAGTTTCGCTCTCATTAGAACAGCTCGTTAGTAGTGCATATCCCTGCCACGGTCGCTCAACAAGTTAACGATTGTTGTGATCTCAACTTTGACAGAAGTCCTAGTTAATAGAACAGTTACTGCCTACTCTCGAAGCGATCGAGGAATCAAAGCGTTACTCACAAGCGACTGTGGTTAATTTTTCACACACGATGGTTTAGTCGTGCCTATTTTGTGATCAGTGATGCAGTGGTCAACAACGTTGGCTCAAGAAACATAAGGTTGTCGCTCAAACTATATTCTACGCAGGTTTAAACTCGTATCCTAGCCAATACCTCAATCAACATTAGTGCTCATGATGTACACAATTTCAAACCTGAGCCATATGTACACAGTAGAATACAAGTGCCAAGTATTTTTCGCCGAATCTTTATACTGTTGTGTTTACACGATCTTAATGAATGTGTAAGAGTAAGCGGTAGTGAAGTTTGTATGAAGCGGGTGGCCAACTCTTAACTACAATCGGCACAGAAAAAATAAGTTTCATCAAACCCCTTTTAAGTGGGAGACTACCATACTACCGATGTGAGTCGAAAAACGAAATCTATTACTGATCTCAACAATCTCGCAATGAAATTTCGTCTACATCCTGCCGGCAAGATTAGTCTCCACTAACCCGATTGTTCTTTCCCGGAAAACACTGCCTCTCTTGTCATCCACCAGCTCACCTCCAGTTGTGGTAACGCATACCTTGGTGGAACGGACCGAAACTTGCGAGGTAGGAAAACGGAACACATTCCCAAATGGTTAGTGTAGACAACGATTGAGCATGCTAACATCCAAAAAAGAATCTGGCGTCTTTGATCGCGAAACATGTAATCGCAGCAGGTTGTGTGATTCATCCCGCCGTTTCGCTTGTGGTCATACTAGGCAATCGCACTCCCGAAATGTTGGCGTTTTTCGAGGTGTTATCACTCAAGTGTTAAGCATCAGCCCTCTGTTGACTGAAGATGCTGACGTTACCAACTCGTTTACCGTGGCCTTGAGGCCGTATATTCCATTCTAGTTGCACTCATATATCATTTGTTTGTTTCGTTTTTGTTACTATGTCATAGGCCTATAGAACTGAATGTTTTATTTAATCGACTGGCGGGAATAAACAAAGTGCTTGCATCTTGCAATATGTAACTTTTTGTTGTCCTAATGAATGTTCCGACAAAAGTTCATATTAACGATCTATTAACAAGCGTTAGTTCATGATAGATTTAAAACAATTAAGCATTTGGAATTTGCCTACAACTTTGCTGACAGACAGTTGTAGAATTACATACATTTACTCGCCCATCTCTCTAAGTGTTAGAATATCGAACCTAATACTTTGAATCCTACCGCATTGTACAAATCCACACTCTGTCTCTCCCACACCCGTGAAATCCAGGAAAGTGAAATTCAAGATGTTCATCGGACTGTCACTTAGCAGGCACTGTTTGTTTGTTCCTCTTAAGGTTCCCTTCCAACTGTGACCCACTGTTCAGCATGTAGAAGTCCATAGTCCAAATCTGGATGGACTGCATTTCCAGTTTGTTCATCCGTAGCGTCTATTGTTACAAGTTTGTACCCAATTCAGTTTTATGGGCACGCATGTCCATCACAGTGCGAGTAAGCAAGAAAGGTAGCACACCAACAAGTATATTATATGTAAATATGTTTCAAATTCGGATAACAAATACATATGCGGAACTTCACATGTGAGCATTTAGCTGTCCAATTTGACTGACTGACTGACTTTCTCCTAGCCTGATTAAGGACTACCCGTGAACTGTGAAAGTGTTAAGGTGAAATAACCATGACAATCGGAAGCAGAGTAGAACACAATGTGTGAAAATAAAGCGTGCTGAGCAGCAAACTGAAGAGGATGGAAGAGAGAAGACCCTTCTGACCACACGCACACACACGCATGGTAATACGAAATTTAGCAAATTCTCTATTAAGGTCAAGTTGACTTCATGTATTGAAACAAGGTTGATGGTAGTTCTATTTTAAACAATGCAACAATCCTTAATTCACATATTAAAAAGGAATGCGTGATAAATGTTTAAATGAGTAGTCGTTGGACAATAACCCAAGGTTGTTCATCAAATAATGGACATCATTAACAACACAAGACAATCAGCTATTCACACAACGATCGATTAACATAAAGTAGTGAGTTTCAAGTATCTGATACTGATTTCATAATTCATAGACAAGTTTTTACCCTCTGACTGATCGAAATTGTACGGCAAAGAACCAAGATCGTAACATAAATTTTGTTGCCATTGTATACTGGGTGATTCAGCACACTAGTTTCTAAAACTTGTTTGTGATTTAGATTATAAGTTAGAACACAGAGACCGTGCAACATCCTTAAAGTGTTGTTAGTAAATGTGTGGTTTGAGTAAGATTACATGTCGCAGACATCGCTGTTAACTGCTGACTTCCCGAAACCAGGATACAATAAACTAACTTCGATTGCTGTTGAGAACCACTGGATAATTTGCCGTCCCATCAGATCTTTTAATCAGTAGTCTGTCTCGGCGGAAACCACTGGTGTACAGACTAGATAGAAAAACAGACAAACTGCAACAGTGTCTGCTTGGGTTATTAAATTATTCTTCCTAGAACTGTGAAATTGATTAATCGGGTTTAATAGAGTGAATAAACGACACGAGTCCATTTTGGTTGTCAGCCAACCAGTGTGAGTTCAGATGGGGCAGTCGTGGGGAGATATTTGCAAACTAAACAGTTGTTAGCTTGTATAACAGTGTAATTGTTAGCAAATACTAGCGCCCTGAATGAAATTTTCTATGATGCCAAACTATTCGTAACGCTAGTTTGATAGAAGCATACCTCCTTTCATCCACTTCAGTTTACAATAAAATTAACAGTAGTGAACTACAGAAGTTGTTTTGTAACGGGTTGATTAGATGTAAGAAAGGCTATACTGGTCATATACTGAGCGCCACCCGCATCGAGACATAACTTTCACTTCCAAAGTAATTCACATCGTCGAAAGAACCCGGCTGTTTTCGTTATTGCTGTATGTCAAAATCCGGCCGACAACTTTGTTCTCGATTATGAAGAGTACTGGCCACTAGTAAACTATTCACGGAATCACAGGTTTCACCTCTCGTGGTTTAGCCGAGCAGTTATTTGTACTGCCCAGGACATCTACCTCTCCTAAGATAAGTGACTAAAGTAGGTTTGAGTTTTGGTGTTTAGTCAGGTGGAACTGTCATGTTCGCAAAACTTTTCGACTCAACGGCAGACTGTTTGTCATATGGTTCATGTGTGATGTGTTAGATTTGAAGTGCGCAGTACAAACCAGACAATAATGAAAAGTAACCTGAATGCTTCACATTTTAACCTTAAGTTATCGTAAGATCTTAGTCATTGGGGTGAAATTCCAGTATGGTCGTCTCAACAAATGAGCGATCGGAATGTATTCTTCATATGTTGTCGGACATGGTTCAACAAAAATTTGACAAAACTACATCAGTGAATATGTCCTGTCGAAAGTACCCCACCGTGGCTGGATTTCAACCAACACTGAATTGAATCTTCCTGTGAATCTGTTTATGGATTGTCTGTGCAGTTGAAAATATTTAGGGTCTGAAGGTGAAAAACCCTTATCCATTAAATGAACTTTCCTGTAAACACTGCATTTAGTCAACAAACTGAATAATTTTTTGAATAATTCACAGTGGTCTCCTCACAGAACAAAGACTCCAGCTTTGAAAGTGTTAGCAATATGGTTGGTTGATGCTCGTTTTGTCAAACATTGTGAACTAGTTCTGCTGGTGTCGATGTAACTTGAATATAAACCACCGTTTTGTCCACATTGTATCACTGTACAGCAAACCCGTTCCTTATTGTGCGCACTACCTTCCCAACGGTTTGAAAGCAAACAAACCCTACTGAGATCCCCAGTTCTGAACTGTGTCCGCCAACACTCCCTTAAGTCACAGTGATTGGGTTATGCATAATATGTGCGTACGGACGACAAACATTCTGTGGAATATTTCCACTCAAGTCTAGAGTCGGAGTTATTCTGACTCCGTATTATGTCACCAAAAACTGTTTGTGCAGGCGCTGCACCTACCATGGCCACAAATCTAACGGATCGATGGCCAAGGTGCGCGGTCAAACCAATGGACAAGTGTGGCGCAACCGACCAATCAAGTCATTGCCAACTGACTAACCAGTGACATAGTTTCTCTGTGGTAAGTGTGATCGATATCTCGATCTAACTCTATTAAATCCTCAGATAATTGTACCGGCCTGAAGATGGATTATCGAAAACATATATTCGCCTATATTTCCTTATTCTCATTATGGTAATGGGCATATTTGAAACGAAAAGATGGAACAGTTTGTTTGTCAGCCTATATTGGGGGTTAATTGCACATCGTCCGAATTTCAAGTCTTCCAACAACACTTCAGTCATGTTGACGTTTTGTGGAGGCATAAAGTTCGAAGCTTTTTCCTACTACAGCCCAACACCAATTAATATACTTGATCTGTTCAGCCGCGTGCGCTAGATTGCTGAGCCATTTGCTCCATTACACACGCATCGAACCAGCTACTTACTCCTCGTCTAAGACTGCTGACGGGTTATATTTTGACCAAAAATCCAATACAACATTCTAATAGCCTTTACCAAGCAGAATAACATGTTGTGAAAGTGACTAAAACATAAGGATTATATAAGTATAGCAATTTTGCTGATTCACACTTATGGTCTGGTATGGATGTGCTGTAATTTGCCATTATGATGAACTAGTAAAGATAGGGTGTGATAAAGTCCGCGTCTGTCTAACGTGTCAAGCGTGCTCATTCGTTTCATCAAGCAGACAGTAAGCGTAATACGTGAACCGCAGTAAAAAAGTTCTCATGAATGTCGTCAGCAAACGATTTTTTGATTTGGATCGGTGTTCAGTTTAGTGAATAACACACACATGAAGTCCTTGTTTACTGAAAGATGGGGGTTAGAGGTACCGAGTGGTTCATTGGCTGAAACGCATACCAATTCTGAATGGTCATCTTTAGGTTCCCTTTTGGAGAATGAACAACTGTTTTTCACATGCAGGTCACGTCAAAGTATTTCCATGACAGTGACGTCCTTGAATACGTGACTCAGTCATGACTTCTAGAGAGAGAAGAACGTGCCTCATGTGCTTTGTAAGACAGTCAACATAATGAAGCAAGCTGGCTGCGCACAGTTTTTGACATACAACTGAACAACGTCGCCGCGTTGATGAACAATGTTTCCCATTGGTAGCCCTAATATTCTGCTATCACGGTGACTTGAACTGCTTTCCGTAAAATGCACGTTTTATTGACCTCAAATCGTCGGACATCTTTCAAGTGTTATTCAGCAGCTGTTTCTGTATACAAAACTGAACGAGATAGTCTTCACGTTTGAGACAAAAGCAGCGTTTGAAAAATGGTTTGAGTTTAGCACCTGTTGAACCACTGTAGATTTTGAGTTTAATTGTCAGCTGGGCGTCTCACTTGTGTAGCGCTAGTCTGCTAATCCGTTGGAGTTAGAGCCATCTTCAAGAATGGCAAAACCAGTCCAACTGTCCACTGGGGCAAATATATGTAGGTGGTTACTCGTATATTGCAACCCTTCCTTGTGACCTTTTTACGATTATTCCGCAAGGCATCTCTGACTGTTTGATTACAGTGGTAGTTGATCATTATCCGGGGTCCGTGAGGACCTATTCTTGCAAGTAATAATCATGGTTTTCACAGTACCTAAAACACTCTGGCCTGCCACTCTACCAATCTGTGCGATGAATCCCATTCCAGATCATTCATCAAAGGTGAGTGGCAAATTCATTGTGCGACAGGGAAATTCGAATGAAATGGCCTTATGGACCTCTCAAGAATGAGGGAAATTTCGTTAAGCAAAGAACATATTCCATGTAACACATTGGTTCAGTGACTTACTACAGTCGTCAGTGGTTTACGACTTAGGCAAGCCTGCATACGTTATCCAATGTAACCGATTCGGAGGGGTTAATAAGTAAGCCGAGATCTTTCTTCTGCCAGAGAGAGGGTCATTTTGTTAAATCAACAAGGTGGAAAAGATATACGTCAGTCCCAGGTGGTCAGTCACCCAATGACGGTTATGTAACCAACGTTATGGAAATGTACAAGAACTTCTAACAGGGAGCGATTGTACGAAATAGATCATCAAAGCAATGAGTAGCAAACGTCAAACCGTGCAGGCAGATTAAGTGTAATTTACCTTACTGGTGTTTTGAAAACCCACAATAGCCACCGGATTCCCCGATGTGATTACAGAAACACCAATTCCAGAATAATTGTCTAGCATAACCATCATAGAGTCTGGCATATTTCCTCGTCCTATTCTTTTACAATTATTTGGGGAAAAGTAACCTGGTTTTTTTCTTCTCTTCAAACAAGTGGCCATCTTTGGTTTTCTACTCATATGTAACCAGGTCTTGCTTCTCCAGGTGATGGTTTTACGAACAGACCCAAACTGTCACTTATCTCATCAGTGAACTAGACGACTGCAGGCAACACCCAAGTTTCATGCGGTGCGGAGTTTTTCATTTTTGTTCAGCCATAATTACAGACATGTTTGCTTGCTATGATTAATTTAACAGACAGTCATTTCAATTTCATGAATGCCTCTACCCTGGTATCAAACTTGATATTGTGATTCGTCCAATTTCTATTAGATAAATCCTAACCGCATTCACATTTTGTTACAATGTCTCTCGGAAGAATCCTAATGAATGTATTAGGCTTGATTAGTTGTGTTTGCTTTGTCTCTTATAAAAGACACGCTAATTTTATCAAATAACCATAATTAACTAATAAGTAGTAGGGGATTTTGTTAATTTTAAGTTGAACATCACTCATATTTCCTCCCAGGTTTCGTATTCAGATAGACTACTCACTAGTAGTCTAAAGTATCGCCTAGCAGGTTTAATTGGATCGGACTTTTTGACCTGTGTAGGAAGTCCTAATCGCGGGGTTATCAATCGGAGGTAACAGAGAGTAATTATATCTTTCTTCGAAACGACATTGCAGCCTGGTCATTCCTCACAAACGAAAGTAGATGAGTGTTGACATATGATAAGTCGATTGTGTTTAATGTGAGGTTAGTAGCACAGTGATCAGCACAGTTACCTCATAAAAACGTGATCGGAGTTCTAACCCTAGCCTCAGCAAAGTTATGCACTACTGACAAACTCTAACGAGAGCAAAAACTGTGTCTGGTGTTTCTTTTCGAAAGGGGCTGGCTGGAAAGTCTACATAAAGATGAAAGCTGCAATCAAGTGTGTGATATTTAGCTTAAAATGATAGCCAACCGGTATAAAATTCATAAGTAATCGCAGCTTTTGGATTCATACAGATATTTAACCAACCGTTTCCGGAAGAAAAATCAAACTTCTGTTTCACTGATGTTAGAGATCACCAGTACTAAATATCTATTATCAAGTTCAAGATTTCGAGGATGGCCACATTTTCATGAGGCACTCACTTTGGTATCACTCACCGTACGTCAGACACGAACAAAATTCCAATACAATTACCATGTCTCATGTAACTTAAAATCCCTGTAGAGACAGTGGAAACCTAAGTTCCACTGAACAGACTGTTGCAGATAAATTATTTCTGGTTGGTAGAATTATACAAAATTAAGTAACGAGCTAGAAGGTTACAAATTAAAATATAAGGGAAAGCTAGTGTGATTGGATACGTCCTTAGCGCTACTGTGCTGTGATTGGGTACACCAGCGAAGTCGAACCACGGTAATCAATGTTATTCGAGCGGAGAAAGTAGGACGCCGACAAGTAGAGCAGTATTTGTGGATTCACTCAGATAAGCGTCTAGTAGTGTGGCCTAAGTATGGTGAACCACGGGAACAGTCAAATGCATAAACGAAGTGAGAGGCAACATTATTAGGCATGTTATCTTTCAAATTCATTGGCATCGCCCGTTTTCTGGTGGTGTGATAACACAGCATGCGGCATAAAAAGTTGTGTTGATGTTGACGGGATATTAACTCCACCGCTGCGTCATCTTTGAATGGCAAAGATAACTTGAAGCTTTTCTTACAGGAAATGTCTATGCCGCCCACTGGCCATTTTGATTGATTGCAAACAACAGACAGATGTGAAGCGAGTATTTCACGCTGTCCACCGGGTTCACACAGCCTTGTAACGCTAAGTCAAATAAACCATCCTGTCGCAATCTGAATTTGTATGTGCAGAAAAGTTCGTCGAAACCCTGGGGCTTCCTTCGCAGAACACGACCACCCACCCTGCGCAACAATATGTCTCTGTCCTATTATCTTAGCCCAGTTAACATTGACTACCCAGATCCGACTTCTTTGGTGTTCTTAATAGTATTAATCACGTATCTAGTCACATTATCCCTCCCTTATTTTTTGGATAATAACTTTGTAACTGGTCATTTAATTTTATGTAGTTATGTCAGTCAAAGATGAGTTATTGGAAACAATCCGTTTACTTAAATCTTTTTATCAATTACCTTATAATGAGCCACATTCACTTGCGACTAACGTTCAGTTGGTCAGATTGCCTGGAGAGGAACCACAGCAACTGTCCTGATAGCTCCGCCATTCCGTAAAGGTTAAACTCGATAATCTATGTGAATGTGAAAGCCGTGAATAAGTTTGAGTGGTGTCTATTCAACACCGGTTACATTTCCCCGCTTCGTTTCCCCACTACGTTTAATTTAGAATTGCTTTCAAGTCAGTAAGTAAGTTTACTCCATGAAAACCATGCTTAATTCACGGATGTTACAGTTGGATATTGTAGAGAGTACGCAAATTCAGTAGCTTTATTGTTGGTATTGATCGTCAGGACTAATGGCCATAAAGACCTACATCTTCGATGGCATGGTTTGATGCGAAGAACTAACGATCAACCAGAGAAGAAACTTACGAACTGACGATTTATCTAATCTAAACACTTTTGTTGTAGTGTTTAATTCAGTTCGAGAAATGAATACAGGCACCTTGATGTTAACAGCTCTATGTTTCTAGCAAGCTGAAATGGCAAATCAACTACCCTTACGGAAAAATTTACAAGATGACAATCGGAATTAGCCAAAAGATATGCCGAAAGGGGCTGAAAAATATCTTCAGACATATGTGTTTGGGAAGGAAGACATTTGCAATCGGATGTGGCTGACTATGAGACCATACTAAAAATAGAGTGAGTAAAACCAAAAGTAGACAACAGATCTAATGGGACCGTAAGAAGAGTACTCAATACTGCAACAGAAATGCTGTGGGAACTCAGGACGATTGGGGAACTTCTTTTGGGAGTTGCCAACAAACTTACCAAATGTCTGTAATCAATGATGAGTGCATGTGTTGAAAAACGTTCATGAGGCGTGGGTTTAAACTTTTCCGGGGACCCAAACTACGTCTTCGAAAGTAATACTGAAAAAGTAGTTACATGCAGAATTTTCTTCCAGTTTTGGCTTAATGCACCATACACTTAATGCTTACAGTGGGATCAGTATTGTAGCTCAAACCGATGATTGGCTCCAGCAAACATATCGGTGACCAATCAGCAAGTCAGACACATCCACCAACAATTCAACGGAAGGATGGTTGGACGTCAAGTTACGTAGATCGATGCACTCGGGTAGAACGAATAACAGTGTGCAAACAACCGGAACAAAAAGTCGGGTAAAACTATCGAACTAAAAAACAACATACCGAAGACAAGGCAAACAACATGTTGCCCACTCAGACTGAACAAGCAATCAGCCAGCGAAAACAGAAATATTAGACAATCAAAAGTTCTCATTGTTCTTTTTGACTGCATCATAATAAATTCTGATCAGAGACCAGTTGTTGATCTGATTTCTCAAGAGGGTCAAATAACAATATCCTATGGGGATTTTGTTTCCGAGGAGTAGTTACAAAAATACTTAAAAAACTGCAGGCGTTTTGTAATTTAAAGAATGAATGTCAAAACCACTTTATCCGAGCTGTTTTGTTAGCAGCATTTTTATTACATTTAAAAGGGTTCAACACATGCAAAAGAATGAAAAATTATGGATCAGACGGTTTGCTAATAATGCCAGGAAGAACGAGTATAACTGACGTCTATGTACGTAACATCTAACAATTGATTGTACCACAGGAAACTTTGATCATGGTTGCGTAATCTGCTTAGTCCGAATGTGAACGCAGAGCGAAGGGAGACTCGGCGTTTTGACGAAACCTTTATGAGTACATATTATGGTAGACGTTGGGCAAATGTCGATGGGTTACGTGATTGTTAATTACAGATCTCTGACCTGGTTTGGTTGCTAACGAAGAATTCAGTAGATTGAATTTAATGAGTCACTGACTAATTAAACGGTTGAACTCTTTCAAATGCGGAGCGCTTTTTTTTATCAATGAATGTACCATATATTTTATGGTGGGTGCTGTTTATCTAAGAGAGCTCATTAAAAATTATGTAAACCCTCGTTTGATTTTTCGAAAATATCCCCACACCGAGGCTGACTTTTCTTCTACGAAGGTAACACTCGGTCTTAAAAGCCTAGTCTTCAGAAAGTTAATGACTCCGGTGAAATAGTATTCATCCTTGAGCCATCAGTTTGGGTTCAATCCGAGTACAATTGTTGCGGATAAGGCACAAACAACTGGTTACTTCATCAAATGAAGTCACGGCTATTCATGGACTGTAATTTTCCACTGCTGGAAATTTGACTTAGATTGTTCGTTCTCTAAAACGCTAATTTTATGTGCCACTGTCTTCAAAGGAAATTAGACTTGACACATCTGCTTTTTGTTCTGTCGAACCGGAATTGCAAGGTGTCACTTATAATGAAGAGAATCCGACCATCTGAAAACCTCAAGCCTTATAACTGCATGCCGGTTTCGGCAAAGAAGTGCGCTACTGCAAAACCCTAACAGGAAAGAAACTCGAAACTGGTGCTCTTGTTCGAAATCGACCGGTTGGAAGGTTGTTTGGTTGCAAAATTCGCAGTCAAATTCGCGTTATACTGAACTTGAAAGTAGTTTTATTTTACAGCTGATCTGTGAGCGTGTTCATCAAAAATGTTAGATTACTTCAGTGACACCTAATCAACATAATCATATGAATCCGGATCTAAATGAGTAAATATTTTTTTGTAAAAAAAACTGCAAAATGAGTAATGAAACAAAATTTCGACTCGTTTATGTGCGAATAATTATATGGCAAATCCTAAAAGTTGCTAAGTACAAAATCATACCTTCATTTCGACGTTAGCAATCACGGTTCAAGCTCAATGCACTACTTGATTTCTGCCGGATTAATTGTTGCCAGTTTTTGTTGGATGTACTCCTGGATTAGCAGCTTCACAGTTGTAGGTAGAAGCGAGGAAGCTGATTGTCTAAACATTCAGGTTTCTGGACTGGCCACTGGATAAATCGTATTCAGTGGTTTACAAATATAATAAAGTGGCGAACAGAAGTAGGTGAACAGAAATTTCTCTGGAGCGATCAACCTGCTAACATGTCGGGTTTGCTCATCCATAGGTGCAGCTTATTTTCTCATATTGAGGTGGAATGGTTGGTCAATATTTCACAGACAGTGACTCACGACCATAGTCTGTGACACATTTGAATTTGTAGAGGTCCTATTGGTCATAGCTATCTTGAATGAGTGCGTGATGTTACTCCGTAACTTTCAGATGCACTTATATGAGAAGACAAGTTACTGTCAAATTTATTACAGCAGTAATTCTTGAAATGCTCATATCATATGACTTGTTCAACGCACACATTATTGTAGATGAAAACCGTTATTAGAGAGCAGATGACGTACTCACCGAATTCAACGTAAACTTATTACCTAGTGTTTTTATTAAAAAAAATCTCAAGCTAAATAGTTTTAATTAGCAATATAGGGTGTAATAATACAACAGCCAGTTTAATAATTCCACTTTCACAGATCATCTCTGGTGAACACACACACACCACGATGTCCATTAACAGGGGATCATTTTTGGTGAGGTCAATACTTGTACTACCGTACAAAATATGGTGTAAGGATTTTTGTATTTATCTTCGTTCAACTTCTGACACGTTATCTGGTGCGCAGTGCAAACAATTAGAGAAAGAGGACTTCAGAAGAATGCAGTTGATACTGTCCTGTTGAATAACGCATTTCAATGAAGCATTGTAGGACAGCATACATACATCCCGGTTAAAAATACTTTACGAGATTTACTATTCTGCCAGACTTGACAATCTATCCATTCGCTTTCCAGCAAAAACGTACGAAATACCGACCAATTCAACTGACAGCAGAGACCACCTGATGTCATACTGATGTTAGAATTTGAACAACAGTAGGGTACTGGCAGAATATATTCTACTGTCCAATTTTCCAGTAATTTCAACTGATCTGTTCTTGAGCAAATATACACTTGAAATAGGTTCTTTGAGTTGGTTTTTAAAAGCGAAACGTGCATGTCTTTGCTCACCACAGCAAACTAATTGTGACAATTTTGTCTGATCTTCAACTAATAGTTGATGCCAGTATTTCATTATTCCACTTAAATTCGTTCGTTAATCGCGTCATATTAATATACAGACAACCTGATAGGGTACTGTCTCATTCACCAACGTAATCAACAAAGTTAATCCTTGTTTTATTCTTCAGATAAATATTTTCCTTTTCACGTTGTCCTCGATGATACTCTCCGTGTGATCAGTTGAGACATGAGGCACAGATATAGAGCTTCCCTTTACAATAATCAGGTACTATTGGAAGCTAACAGTAACTCCAGCCGAGAAATAGCGATTAAGCTGACAGTATATATGACGTATCAAGTCATAGCTAGTAGTAAGTAAAATATTTCACAATCTTGTGCTTGCACAATAGGTTACCCTAAAACTGATTAAGGAAAAGGCCTAATCTAAAAACTACACAGATGGTCTGTAGCACTAATGTCTTTCCGGTCAACCACTTGTTGCGCAGTCCAAGAGAATCCATGTCTCTATAAATGGATGAGCTTTGACGACTAACGCACATCTGCGTGAGAGCAAACGATCATAGGCACTGGAGACTGAGTTGTTAGCGCGTTTACAGTATAATTTCTACTCTGCCTGATCTTACTCAAGTCCACTATGAATAGATTAACTTAGGTACCATTGCTTACTTCAACAGCGACCGAGGGGCTGCAGAGAGTAGGGGCGGTCAGCCCTGTCAGCTACATGCATTCTCTTTTTAACTACACGTAAACCACTCTGAAGCAGTGAGGTCGAGTATATTACGTATCTACTTCAATACCTCGATAATGTTAGCTATTGCTATAGTTGTCCTACTGTTGGTATCACCTGGGCCATGTGAGCTACCGATAAGTGCATGATAAGTGCATTCGGACACTAATTACTAAAGCTGAAAACAACAGTTATCGAACCCAAGATGAATGGAATAGGTAGCTTTTAAACAAAAATGACCTTGGAGAAGGTTATTCCGTCTATTCTATCGGTGAGCAAAAATTGGCAAACGATTTATTGAGTGATACAAACACATTATAAGTTAATTGAAGTTCTCAAAGTTTCACTCAGTTTCACTAGCTTGTTTCAGAAAGTTAGTATTTCAACTCCAATTTGTAAACAAACCTCAGTGAAGATCGTCTGCAAACCTTCTGGCAACCAAATGAAGATGTTTTATCGGAATGGTAAAGAGAATCACGGTCCAGTTACGCAATAAGTCGTTGTACAAAATGGACGTACATAATCTTAGTTAGTCGTGGCCTGTCATCCAGTAATGTTTGTCCTTGTGAATCGTAAACGGGATGTGATCTATTTTTCACCCAGCTTGCAACATATTTTATGTTTAGTGATGAGTAAAGAAATAATCTATGGTTTCTGAGCTACAGCTCTGTATTAACCTTGGGGTAGGAACCCAACCTCATTTAACTGTTACTTCAACTTTCTGATGCATAACACCACTTTTATCCATGAGAATTCCATATCAGTGGTTTACTAGTAAATTTAAGTCGTTCTGTTATGTCCTATTATCCCAATTTAATATTTAACATTGTAGGAACTCAAACTCAATATTGATATCGATACTTCAGCACTTCATTTTGGCATATCAATCAACTCTCACCAAACTCGTGATACCATCAACACATCATCAATCATGTACACGCGTACGTTCTGAACTGGTCACAATGCATTCTCAGTGTAGACTGATCGGAAGTTAGACGTGTATCACCTGTCTCCCGTCAAAATGGTTTCAAGATTTTAATGTTTAGTTTTGCCAACAGACTAATGTATCATCATCCGTCACACAGAGTATGATGGTCGCTGATATGCAATATATATGTCAAAAGCGTTGAAGATTAATGGTACTAATGTTAGCCCATTTGGTTTCGTGTAATCGCACTCGAACCAAGCGCAGGTTAACTTGATAACTTAGTGTTTGTTCACATTTAGTGCATTTCGACCCTTTGGAAACGTGGTAAGCAAATACCTGATGACATAAAATAAAGTCCCTTTACTAGACGAAAATACACTTTCAATTTAATGAGGTTAAGTAGTTGGCCAATGTAACTCATAACAAAAGGTAATATCCCATATCTCTAGTTGATTACCAGCAGTCAAACCAAATCAGACAACGCAGAAAGATCAGTTAATTCAACCATTTCAATTAAACTGATTGAAGTAAAATTCACGGTGACTGTAAACTTTGTATACATCGATTACTCAACAACGCCTGATAAGTATTACTAATAAGTAGTGAAACTGTTGCGAAAGGTCACTAAGCCTGTGGCAGATTTAAATTCATGAACATGAAAGGCAAGCATGAAAAGAAGGGGTGAGTTGATTTGTGGCGACTGTTTTAACAAACTATAAATTCCTTGATTATAGTAACGTATTAAATCTCCGACTACACTTGCCGGGTCAATAATTTTACCAGTAGAGAGAATGTGCCTAGCGACCGTGGACAATGACTGTTTGCGCGTACTACTGACACTGATTTTTTCCGGCAACACAGATTTCTGCGCTGGTTTAAGCAAATGAGCATTTAACTTGTAAATGAACCAGCTGATACAAAGTTCCTTCGAATAATGTTCAGATATATTGCATAAGGTCTGGGATGGTTTCAAAGCTGCGAATCAATCTTGAATGAAGGCATTGACAGTTTTTGGTTGCAGGTAAGAATATGAACTCCAGACGATTTTATTTTGATCTCTTGTCCGCACTGGTAGATTTCCGATGATTTCCACTCTTGTTAATACTGTGATCTTTCATGCTCATTAGTTGTGCTAAAGCTGCCAATATTTTTGAACAAATCCTACCTTTCTTATCATCAGCCAAATGTCTCCTGCAAAACGGTAGAAAGAAATCAGGTACACCCCTTTGTTTAATGGATGTTTAGTCTAGACACATTTATTACAGTCCGCAGTATGTAGGATTTGCTAACTTGTTTTAAAAATGTCCACATTTAGATTATATCATTCTTATAATTTATGTCAATGCAGATAATATGAAAATCACTAAGTTGACTATGAAAGGAGTGTGAATTGTATAGTTTAAAAACTCGTGAAATTTGTTAACTGTACACCAGTCAATATAATTGGCATTTATAACTAAAAAAATTGTTTATGATCTTTGGGTGATAGCTGCAAACATTTGCTTGCTGACGTATGGTAATGAACCGACGCAGTGCGTTTTCAAATTGAACAGCAAACAAACTCCACCGCAGCCCTTGCAGTCAGGCAAAATATAACCGCTGTATAACACTTTGACGTTAGTTTCTCTGCAAGACAAGTGACCGGATAAAACCTCCTGTTAATTGTTAGAAAATTTTCTATTTCGAGTGAACAATATTCTATTTTAATGAAAAATGTCCGAACAATCCCAATTCTGTTCGGCCTCTTCGGAGTACTAAAGAAAATGTGATAGAATTAAGTTAACTATCGCAAGTTGATATAACCAAACTACTGGCCACGATTTGTTTCTTTTGCTTGTTCAGTATGTGTTGATTACTTACAGGAGAATATTGAATTTGTTTGTAGAATGCCTAGTCCGTTCTTCTTTATACAATCTTGCACTTGTTAGAATAAACACTCCGGAATGAAAAAGTTTGGCATCTTTGCCCGCTTTTTATTTCATTCACCGTTAGATTTGTATAGTTATTAAGCTTTTTTGAACAAGGTGATCATGTGGATTCAGTTGCCTTGGTTGACGTAGCTTTCGGTCATCTTCGGTCTTCTTATAAGGACTTTCACAGATCTCTATGTTTTTGGTGTCAGCCCGATTATTTGCAAACCCGATCAGTTCACAATTAAGGTGAAAAACGAAGATTATTCTCTAGGCCCCCTAGTACCGTAAAATATTCAAACACTGTTCTGACGTTTTCGAAGCCTATAGGAACATTCTGGTAACCAGAGGATTTCAGCTTACCTTTTCCGGAAATAAAACAGGCTGTCCATAACTCAATAGTACATGTGAAGTCGATTAAATAGTTTCAACACCGTAAACGTCACAAACAAATTGTCCCACGAACACCTATGAAAAACTTGCAAAGCTATAATACGGTTTTTTCAGATGGCATCGAAGGTTACACAGTACGCGTAAGTAAACACTGGTTTAGTTTACCGTGAACAGGATTAGTGAGCAACAGAATTATTTTGCACACAGAAGCGCCAGAAATCAAATTTGCTTCCGGTCAATTGTGTGTGCTTTAGATAAACTCTATATACGTTGATTATTCCAAAAAATTAGCAAGCTGGCCTATGGACAATTTTTGTCAGAACACGAACGTAATCCTCAGCGCCGTTTGTAAAACATTGAGTTTTTATATAAAATGAATCAGGGAAACTTCTCTTCCGTGTATCACATTTGCCACGTCTATGAGATAACACAGTATCTGAAGTGACCAACTGACCAACTTGGCATCAATGATTACGATCCCTCAAACTACTGATGCACTAACACTGTCGAACCCATACAAACGCGTTTTATTTAGCCTAATGATGAATCACTGAAAACAAGCTTGTGTGCCAGCAACACATTGACGCAAGGACTGATTAAAAATTTACCCAGCCAAAGTGCGTGCTACGTTCTCTGTCCTCTCGATTTTTATTGAGTTCACAGATTTCCGTGGGTAGTGCACACGTATCCAGTCTCTAGTTCATTTGTTTCTGCGTGTCATGCTGACTGTCAAAACGTCGGAATTCGGTAACTCATTGCAATGTGAAAGGCGGACCAGGGAATCAAACTTTCGTCAGAGAATGGTTGAAAATTGTGTTTTGATCGACTGACAAAAACACCTGAATGAATTGGCGGTACATTTAGTAACAGTCCGTTGTGATTGTATTTTTCAATTTGTGTGATACTTTTGTGATAGGGGTCTCAATCAGAT